>CM062288.1:24689856-24830074 GCA_031216915.1 Pictodentalium vernedei | reverse complement strand
CCACATTTTCTACAAACATTTTTGCCTATAAGTTCACAGTCGGGCACTTGAATTTCTTTTGCTTCATATTTTTTAATTTTTCGTCTTGGGGAGCACTTGATTAGTTCATTTGGTGATGGGTTAATGATTGTTGATTCATTAACTGCACTTGTTGATGTTGAAGGTGATGGTGCTGATGTATGCTGAAATGTAAAACAAAATTCATTTGAATAATTCTTTAATTGTGCTTAAATACAAGTTAATAAGGCCTAAAATAATAAAAAATCTGTTTTTCAGGCCCTCCCTCATCGTCCTTTTGGCTGCCGCATGCTCTCTTTTTATAACCAATTTAAACTTTAAAAAAATTAAAATTAAATGGTTTATGTCTGATATTTTACCCAAGTTGAAAAAAATTGATGAATTTGTCCCTTGAGTGCAAGAAGGCTTCGCAATGCTTTAGCATTGCAAAGCCTTCTTGCACTCAAGGGATGAAATACATCACCACCCATGCTATTCTGTAGATTATGAGGCCTAAAACTTGAACCAAGATCATGAACTTTTGATGGCAAAGAAGCAATTACTGAAATAAAAAATAAAATAAAAAACCGCTCGCCCGCATGCAATTTCACAAATAATGGCCCGAGAAACAGAAGGTCTACTTTGTGTGGCCTAACACTTGTTACTTCATACATGTAAATATTCAATTGTTGTTTCATTAAGTATTATGTTATTTATATCCAATTTAAAAGCATCAATAATAATCCTGAGGTTAAAATTTATTGCACACAATAGTAATGATGTGTGTGTGGCTTTTCATATGTAATATCATGGCATCAAGCAGAATGTTTGTGCTCAAATTGCATTAAACACCTTCTTAAATATAAAATGAAATGAATGGTCTTACGCCAAACTGTTCCAAATAATCTTCTGTTCCCCAATGGAACTCTTGATTTGCTGTTGTTTTCATTCGGGCATAAACGCGAACTCCGGTAATGCTTGACAGTTCCTTTCCCTAAAAGTCAATAATGATTTGGAGAACTATCATTCTGAACTAATAGTGCTTTTCGCGCATTTATTTTCAGATTTATGGTATGGTTACCGGGGGTCTTGTTGGTTTGAGGACAGTGATGGGGATGAAATTAACATTGAAGAACATAAGGAATCTACTTTAAGGCACACTGACCTCAGTAAAGAAATTTTAAAATGGCGCAAAATTCTGCGGTCTTCACAATATTTGAATGAACCCTTCTCTCGGAAAATACACACTTCATTATCTGGAAACAAATTAGATATCAACCTGGTAAATTTTCACGAAAACTGTATCAGCAGACAAAAAGCATATTTCAAATATTGTGAAGACTCTGGAGACATCAGCAAGCCATGTAATTTCATCCCCATTTATGTAAGCAAAACTGACAGGGAACTCGGTGAGTCATTACAGAGGAAAACAAAAGCACAACTGCAGACAAATATTGAAACTCTTATTCAATCTTTAAGACATGCTGGTTTCATTGATGAAGCGTCCAAATTTTCAGAACAGTGGAACAAGGAAATCAAACTATCAACAAAAGCTGTATATATTTCCTTCTTCAAAGAGATACAGGGAATTGGTGGAAAATTTGAGAGAAAGGGAGATGGCTGAAAATATAGATGGTAATACACCATTTTTGGTAATGTTAATGGAACAGTTAACAGCGTTTTTCGCCAGCAGTGGGTCGTTTTGGTTTGCTATACCTTATTAAAAATGTCCTCTTCCCTTTTGGTAGAGCGTCAAATTTCTTTTGGTGTTTTCCTGATACTCTTTACTGATTTTGCCGTGGTGGTGTTTCTTGTATCTTTGTGGCTGGTTTTTAAAGTTTTTACCAGGGTTACTTTTAGATTTTTGTCCATCAAACAATTTGATGTTTTCTGAAGTATTCTACAAGATATATAACTAACAAATAGAATAGCATGATTGATAAAACTTTCATATTTCTGCTATTTTAATAGTCACGAGCCTTTCTTATTACAATTACTGAAAGGCAAAATAACGTGCTTCACATCAGTATAAATAAATCACTTCTTAGACTTACGTGTACAGGATCAATCAAAACCATCATCTTGAAATTGACATTTCAAAAATAATTTCTTGGTAAAATTTTTTAACAAAATCACAAATAAAATAAACTATTTCTCTGTGATGCTATAACAGTAAATGCAAATATTATACGCATTTTCGAACGTTTATCAACATTGCATTTCAAGTAGTAACTTTTATTTATTTGTCTTTACAGGCAACGATACAATTTCACAATGAAACAGTAAGCGGTTTTAAAAATGAGCGTACCAGTCTACACATGGGGGTGCGGTGGCTCAGTTGGTAGAGATGCAGGTTGCAAGCCGAGAGGTCCTCGGTTCGAATCCCACCTGCGGCAACTGCGTTGTGTCCATGGGCAAGGCACTTCACCCCCATTGCCCACGTGGGTGCACGTTGACGCTGTGTACTAGGGGCGTACTGCACGTCGATGGGTGTACCTGTCTTCAACCAATGCTAACCCTGCTTGTGTGGAGTTGGTATGTTGGGGAGCTGACAGTTGCTCGCCATTGCTTGGTGGTTCTCTCCGTGTACTCCGGCTTCCTCCATCCGTAAAACTGTCACGGTCATGGTTAGCCATTGTGCATAAATATGTGGCCTTAAACCCAATAAATAAATAAATAAATACCAGTCTACACCGGAAGGTAATATTTATCCTTGCAACTTGCAATATGGCTTCTGGAGATCACAAACATTATATTTATGCAGAAAAATCAAGTAAATACCATGTAAATGTGTGATAATTTCAGCATATTAATTGCCTAATTTCGAGAATACACAATTTTGTGATTTAATTCATCTTTTTTTTTACAAAAGTTAGATTTTGAGGGAAACTATTCAATTGACAAAATCATTTTCTTACCTCCATTTCTTCGTTACAACTTTCCATTCTGTGACTCTGGGCGATTCACATGTACTGACACTCTTCTTTGATAAAAGCACCGACTCTATTGTATTAAAAAAGGTCGATTGGACTATTCTAGTCCAATTGAGCTATAATAGCCCGTTTGGTGGAAATCCCCCGACCTGTACACTCAGGAAAGTCATGAAGTGAGTTGTTCTCAAAATCTAGAACTACCATTGGTTAATGTAGTTCTGCAGCTACCTGCAATGTTCAGTTTGAATCATTCTTCTGACAGTCTGTTGTGTATAAAGTTTGTTTTTCTGTGACTGTGTTTGAAATATAATTAATTTAAAAGTTTTCTGTGGCATTTTGATTTCTATGGAAATTCATGGAAAGGCATAGTTTTTCATAGGACTGAGTTTCTGTGTTGAACAGAGATTCAAGATGTTGCCCAAGTTATAGTTATGCCACAGCTTAGTTGGTTGTTCTCGAACCTGTCACAATGAGGGGTTCTTTAACTGAAATGATTAACTGTCTGTTTACTTAATTGGAGGTTATTTATTACTGTGATAGAATAAAGAACCCACGTAAAACATTCATCCACTTCAGAGTTATTTGTTTATATTCCAACTGCGGTTACACATGTTGGGCTCAGGTTTGCTCAAATCCATTCCTTAGTGTTTTTCCATAAAATTTTTATGACCTTATTCCTTTGGAGTGTTGATGAACCATGTCCAACTGAATGTGACCACTCCCCCCCCCCCCCCCCCCCCCCCCCCCAATACCTCTTTGAACCACTTTGGCAGGTGAGCGATTAACCCTTTACCCAACGAATCGGACGCATCTGCCAGCGTAAATGTTATTTTTCAAAAAATTTCCACAAAACCATATCATGTGACCTCCTCGTTGGAACGAGCTCGTTCCAACGAGGGGTCACGTGATATGGTTTTGTGGAAATGTTTTGAAAAATTTCAAAAAATTATATTTAAAAATAATAAATTCTGATATCGTCTGCGTTGGGTAAAGGCCTCATGAGGCCTTCTTGTTATTTACATTTATTTGAATTTTCTTCATTTTTTTATTTACAGATTTTTGAATTACATGTTATGTCACCTGATAAATAAGTTTTGCCTGGCCTATATGTCATTTCTCGTAGGTACTCCCATCGGTGTAAGAATGAGGCTTCTTGATTGGATGGTTGAAAATAGGTGTGAACATACAAGGCTTCCTGATTGGATGAAAGATGTCAATCAGCCAGTGTTTTAAGGCGGAGAAATATTTGACAGTATTTCCTGCGCTGTTGCTTTCCTGATGTGAGAGAGTACGGACATACTTGGAAAAACTGCCATAATTGACGAAGTGTTGGATGAAGCTTATGCCATCACCTCCTGTGTTAGCAACCACAGACTTTAGCCAGTGTCGAAGAACTCATAGGTAAAGCCTTAAAAAATAAAAAATCTGTTTCTCAGGCCCTCCCGCATGGTCCTTTTGGCTGCCGCAATGCTCTCTTTTTATAACCAATTTAAACTTTAAAAAAAATTAAAATTAAATGGTTTATGTCTGATTTTTTACCCAAGTTAAAACAATTGATGAATTTGTCCCTTGAGTGCAAGAAGGCTTTGCAATGCTGAAGCATTGCAAAGCCTTCTTGCACTTAAGGGATGAAATACACCACCACCCATGCTATTCTGTAAATTATGAGGTCTAAAACGTGAACCAAGAACATGAACTTTTGATGGCAAAGAAGTAATTACTGAAATAAAAAATAAAATAAAAAAACCGCTCGCCCGCATGCAATTTCACAAATAATGGCCTGAGAAACAGAAGATCTACTTTGTGTGGCTCTAAGTTGAAGTTATTATAAGTTATAATTGTCCAGCCATCAAACCCCACCGACAATTTATTGGCGACGAGGACTCCAAACATATTGGGACCATTTTGTCATTAAAAATGTTTTGTACCTACAGTTTTGTGTACATACAGATAGAATTAAAATGTTTCCCACCCTTCTTGAGGCTTTTATGGAATCATTTTTGCCAGTACAGATTTACTGGTCGGTAGAGTAATAGTTTTATTTCCGAAAACTATTTTTCAGAGCCATGTTTTTGTTTTCCTAACATTACATGGATATATATTCATTTGCTAGTTGCAATTGTGGTAAAGTGTTCAATTACTATTTGCAATTACGGTAGATTGTGATAAAAATTGTGACAGTTATTTTAGACTTCAAAAAGTTTAAAGCTGGTGTTATTGTTTATTAAATTCAAAATTAATACTCATTTGAATTTAGATTTGAAATTGTAAAAAATTCAAAATGAAATAGATATAAATAAATGTAGTTATGTAGATTTGTTAAAATTACCTGGCATTGGCCCCAAAAAAGCAGACATTATTTTATGGAAAAGGGCCAAGTTTGGAAATTTAACTCCAGAGAGTTTTTGTGCATTACCTCTCTCCATGCCAGTAAATAAATTGTTACCTTTTATAAATTTCACATTATTAACAGAGGAAGATTTTAATGCACCACGGTTAACTGACGAAGAGATGGTTAAGCAATTGGACAGCGTATCGGCATCTTACCGTACGTACCGTATGTTGCTTTGGGAATTGTCTTACCCACCACACCATACACAAAGACTTCCTAGGATTTTTATAACACCGAGGCTCAAGCCGAGGCAATACATAGGTGGAGTCATGATGCCAGTTTGTGGGAGAGTGGGGAGGATAATCTCAAATTAGATAAATACAGATCTGCTGCGGAAATTCAGGAAATTCTGAGTCACTTTGGTCATAAAAATCTCTTTAAGCCCAGTGTCTGATCGTCCAACCGAGGGAGCGAGAACACCAAACTCTATGAAGACCATTGTCGTGAATTGCCTGGCTACCTGGGACGTCATCACGACCATGCTCGTGAACTTTCACCCATTTGGGGGTCACCACACACATGATTTTGAAAGAGATAGTGAGTTAATTTATTGGTGTGATTGATAATTTATATCGTGACAGTTACAACAGTCATCAGGGACGCCCGACTGGTGATTTTCCGACATTGAGACCCATACTTTGATCGTGATGATTACAATGAGAAATACCCTGAACATAGAATACGCCTTGAGTACAATAGGCCTCGAGTGAGGAAATCTTTCAATTTATCTCCTAAATTTAATGGAAAGGGCAGTTTTGAGGGGTTCAAGGCTCAACTCAACATTGTCATTTCCCAAAATGATTATACCCCCTGCAAACAAAGTTTTGGGGGGGGGGGGGGGGGGGGGGGGGGGGTATATAGGAATCACCCTGTCCGTCCGTCTGTCCATCCTTGTAAGCACAACTCCTAAACCGTTTGAAGAATTTTCATGAAACTTTACACAATGGAAGAACTCCATATGAAGATATGCATGAAGCAATATAATTCTGTTCTGACATTTCCAAGGGGAGGGTAACCTAACTTACACCGTCTGTCCATCCTTGTAAGCGCAACTCCTCCTAAACTGTTTGAAGAATTTTCATGAAACTTTACACAATGGAAGAACTCCATATGAAGATGTGCATGAAGCAATATAATTCCGTTCTGACATTTCCAAGGGGAGATAATCTAACTTATACATTTCAGGTGCGGGGGGTATCACTTTGTGAGTTTGCTCACAGTACCTCTAGTTTAGATGAACATGAGCAATTAGAGCTTCTTTGTTTAAATTTGGAGGGTAAAGTGGCTTGAATTTTATGCTTTTTTAACTAAGTCTTATCCAACCCTCACATTTCAGGAGTATAGACAGAACGCGATGTGTGTTTGAAATGGTGGGTGTTTTTACATAACGAGTTGGAATGGCATAGTCATATTTCACGAGAGCCGTAGGCTTGAGCAAAATATGATTACACCATTCCAACGAGTTATGTAAACACCCACCGATTAAACACAGATTGTGTTCTGTTTTTATTACATAACCGATGCATTAAAATTCATTTAAATAAACAAATTTTAATTCCGATGTTTAAACCCAAAGGTGAAAAGTTTGTTTTGACTGAAGCTGTACTGATCATATGGATCGATAAAAAATCAAAACAACCTTTCCGGAACCAGTGTTTGTTGAAATTCGTATCGCTGTTTACTAACAGTAATAGCCACCAAATGGTTAGGCGTGAAACCAGCCCATTCATGCCTAACCATTTGGTGGCTATTACTGTAAGTAAAAATATAAGTACAAATATGTGCAGATTTGCAAAACAGCTGGGAGAAACGTTTTTAAAAGAAGTTAGAAGCATGTCAAGATGTACGAAGATTTACCAAAATAAAGTTGACCAATTTAGATATAATGGGATCCATAAAATGAGACGGCCACGGGACTGGGTTAATGTTCCGGTTGGAAATGATTGGGTTTTCTAAAAATATTATCTCATTTTTCGGCTAAGTTTTTGTGAACCGACTTTATTTTGCCTTAGACGTTTTCATTTTCACACCATGCGACAGACGGTCGATGATTGTATAACGAAATTCGGAAACTTTTTGAAGCGTAACTAAACGGTGCGGTAAAAAAGTTCCGGCTTGTATATCACCCGTTGAATATAGAATCATTTATATCATAGCGGCGATTCCGTTGAATACAAGGGTTTAAAGTTTAATGGATGTGTAATAAAATTAAAAAAACTGATAATTGGTATGGTTCACATCAGCCCCCGAAGCACTAAGTATTTCCATTCAATGATGCATAACGGAGAAGAATCTACTTGTGATTGGGCTGATAGGGTAAATGGTCTACAGTTGCCATCTTTGGAATTGGCTGTACGAAAGGTAAATTATATACAAGCCACACAAGCCCTTAGTAAAAGGGTGCGTACAGTTAAATTCTCTGAAAATGAAACCCTTGTGATTAGAGAGGTGTCAACAAATACTTGTGGAAGATCCCAGGCCTCTAATACTGACAATGGTTATGAGATAATGATGAGGCAAATTGAGCAGTTAAAACGTGAAGTTGGTCAATTATGTGCAAATCAAACATCAAACAGAGGGTTGAGCAGTCTATATCAATTTACCAAGAGTGGGCAGCCTATTTGTGTTATATGGAAGGCGGTGAGGCATGTAGCCAAATTCTGTCCAACAAGGACAATCGGGCTGCAAGACCCTCTTTTAATAAAAATGTATCCCAGGGAAACTCCAGAGAGACTGGCTATTAGGCCGTAGTCCAGTTCTTAAAAATGAAACACATGGTCTAAAAAATGCTGAATTGTGCGAGGAGAAAGTTCATTTACCGGAAAAAATAAAACGTCCAACTGGTGAGAGTTCATCTATGAGTATGAGTACTTTATATTCGCCTCAGTCGGGGCGGAAGAAGTATTCAGGTATGGATCTGGGACTGTGTCGGGGTGTTATGGGCCCATTCCAATAAGAGTACTTTAGGTCCACCTCAGTCGGGGCGGAAGAAGTATTCAGGTACGGATCTGGGACTGTGTCGGGGGTGTTATGGGCCCATTTCAATAAGAGTACTTTATGTCCACCTCAGTCGGTGCAGAAGAAGTATTCAGGTACGGATCTGGGACTGTGTTGGGGTGTTATGGGCCCATTCCAATAAGAGTACTTTATATTCGCCTCAGTTGGTGCGGAAGAAGTATTCAGGTACAGATCTGGGACTGTGTCGGGGTGTTATCGGCCCATTCCAATAAGAGTACTTTATGTCCGCCTCAGTTGGTGCGGAAGAAGTATTCAGGTACGGATCTGGGACTGTGTCGGGGGTGTTATGGGCCCATTCCAATAAGAGTACTTTATGTCTGCCTCAGTCGGGGCGAAAGAAGTATTCAGGTACGGATCTGTGACTGTGTCGGGATGTTATGGGCCCTTTCCAATAAGAGTACTTTATGTCTGCCTCAGTCGGGGCGGAAGAAGTATTCAGGTACGGATCTGTGACTGTGTCGGGATGTTATGGGCCCTTTCCAATAAGAGTACTTTATGCCTGCCTCAGTCAGGGTGGAAGAAGTATTCAGGTACGGATCTGGGACTGTGTCGGGGTGTTATGGGCCCATTCCAATAAGAGTACTTTATGTCCGCCTCAGTCAGGGCGGAAGAAGTATTCTGGTACGGATCTGGGACTGTGTCGGGAGGTTATGGGCCCATTCCAATAAGAGTACT
This sequence comes from Pictodentalium vernedei, assembly GCA_031216915.1. NCBI lineage: Eukaryota > Metazoa > Mollusca > Scaphopoda > Dentaliida > Dentaliidae > Pictodentalium > Pictodentalium vernedei. The sequence continues at coordinate 24,821,059 of CM062288.1, read as the reverse complement.
TTATGTCCGCCTCAATCGGGTCGGAAGAAGTATTCAGGTATGGATCTGGGACTGTGTCGGAGTATTATGGACCCATTCCAATAAGAGTACTTTATGTCCGCCTCAGTTGGGGCGGAAGAAGTATTAGGTACGGATCTGGGACTGTGTCGGGGGTCTTATGGGCCCATTCCAATAAGAGTACTTTATGTCCGCCTCAGTTGGGGCGGAAGAAGTATTCAGGTACGGATCTGTGACTGTGTCGGGGTGTTATGGGCCGATTCCAATAAGAGTACTTTATTCTGCCTCAGTCGGGGCGGAAGAAGTATTCAGGTACGGATCTGTGACTGTGTCGGGATGTTATGGGCCCTTTCCAATAAGAGTACTTTATGTCCGCCTCAGTCAGGGCGGAATAAGTATTCAGGTACGGATCTGGGACTGTGTCTGGGTATTATGGGCCCATTCCAATTGGAAGGGGAACAACGCTTTGAACATTGCTTGGATCCTGACTTGGCTGTCATAGATGAACCTGATTGTTCGCAAAACAGTGAGTTGCAGTTGCGTTCAGTTGCGGCGTTGGAAAATCTTTTGGACACTATGGGCCCATTCTTGTTGGAAGGGGAACAGTGTTTGGGGTAGCAGGTGAGAGCAGATGTAACTCATCTCCCCCAACTAAGGGGAATTGTTGCTAGTTTGGACAATCTTTTGGATAGTGTGAACACTGATAACACTCCTGTACTTTTACCGGAGCAGATTAAAAATTACTCCCCGGATGGTTCAGCACATTTTAATGCAAAAGATTCAGATGCTCTGTTAAAAATTTGTAAGATTCACGGGGCCCTCATAAGTGTACCTGTATGCTTGAATAGTCTTGGGAACGAAGCTATTGTGGATTCTGCAGCCAAGGTCTCCATAATATCTGTGGAAATTTATGTTCAATAAATTGGAAATTAAACCTCCAATTAAGAAAAAAGTAGAGCTCCAATTAGCCACAAAAGATTCAAGTATGTCGGGGCTTGATGTGGGGCCTGTGGATTTACAATTAGGAAGACAAATGTTTCAAGAATATGTTTTTGTTGCTCCTATTATGGGTCAAATGTTATTGGGTTACAACTTCCTCAAGAAACATTGGGTCTTGCTGGATTTATCAGGTGCTAGATTGTGTATAATTCAAGAATACATTAGTGTGAGCTGTGGGGAGCCAAATTTTAGTTTCGATTCTGTTGTTCTTTTTTCTCCACCTGATAAAAAGTTTCCCAATAAATGTACAACAGAAAATTGTTGATTTTCTGCAGATTCAACTACAAAATCAGATGAAGTTAATAGTGAGCCTATGATTGGAGGCTTTATGGACCCCCTCAAATTTGAGGGGGGTTCAGAGCCATCAGACAAAATTTTAGAATCAGTAGCAGTCCGGGTTGCAAAAAGGCATGTCAGTCCGCCAGCTTCTGGTGCATTTGTTTCATGTACTACTGATATTTCAGCAGGTTCTTTTCTTGTAGAATCCGTTATGGGTGACATCCTTGTCCCTCGGACCTTGCACGACGGTAAGAAAAAACAATTTCTCTGTTGTGTGTTCAATCTTTCGGAAAATTTTATAACCTTACGTCGCATTATTTCAAATGCAGTTGAGGCCAATGTTTGTGAGCCCATAAATACGGAGCATCCTCCTTGTATCAATAAAGTGGAAACCAGTAATCCTGAGCAACTGAAATTACCTGACCATCTTGCTGACCTATACACAAGATCTGAGACACATTTGGCTGAACATGAGAAACAAAATAAAAAAAATTACTCATTGAATTTAAGAATGTTTTTGCTGTTCATGATTATGATCTTGGAAATTATACATCTATTCAAAATCATACCAACGGGTGATGCAAGACCAATTCAGCTTAGAATGCATCGCATTCCTGATGCTTTTGTGGGGGAGGAGGAGGCAAACTTGAAAAAAATTGTTAGATGCTGGTGAAATTGAGCCATCAATGTCGGAATGGGCATCTGTGCCTGTTCTTATTAGAAAACGAGACGACTCTGGACGTTGGTGCCTTGATTACAGGCGTCTGAATGCTCTTACAGCAAAGGATTCCTTCCCCTTGCCCTTGTTAGAGGAATGTTTAAATGCACTCACAGATAATGAATGGTGTTCGAAGTTGTATTGTAACCAGGCGTAATACCAGCTTCGTATTCATCCAGAGGACAAGGCAAAGACGGTGTTTGTCACAAAGTATGGCCTGTTTGAATTTGAACGCATGAGTGTGGGTTTAACTGGGGCTGTAGCTAGCTTTTGTAGGGCTATTAACCTTGTATTACAAGGATTATTGTGGAAAACGGCTCTCACCTTTGTCGATGGCAGTAAGTGCACATTTCAATATGACTCTGGCTAGAGGTATCTAACTGTCACCCACATTTACAATACTTCATCTGTACATTTGTTACAGGCTACGGTCAGTATTTATGTACAGACCTTTACAATACTTTACATGTACCTTTGTTATCAGGTCATTACCTAGATGTGTGTCATTGCTGTGTCATATGCTATGCGTGTACATTTCTTACACAAGTTGAGCTACAGTGTCATTGACACTTTCATTGGCTGAATAAAGAAATTTGTACTCTTCAAAATGGACAGACTCTTGTATCGTACGTGGAAAACGGGGTCAAGGGCTTCAGTTATTCCATCATGTTTAAAAAATGAAGTTTTGTCATTATGTCATGACATTCTCCTATCCGGTCATCAGGGTATGGTGCGCACTAGACAACGTGTACGGGAATCTTTTTATTGGTTTTGTTTGGCCAGAGATGTAGAAACATTGGTTGCTTCATGTAAACTATGCAATGCATCGAAGAAACTCAGTCGTAATTCGCGTGCGCCTATGCAGTCGTTCCAAGCAGACTCCCCAATGGAGTGTGTACACATGGATTTCTTAGGGCCATTACCGAAGACTGAGCGGAGAAACGAGTATGTTTTAATGATGGTTAACCAATTTTCAAAGTGGGTCGAATGCATTCTGTTGCCATCTCAAACAGCTGAAGACACTGAACGTGCTGCTGTTACTGAATTCTTTTCCCGGTTCGGTTTTCCATTTGAAATACTTAAAGATCAAGGGCAGAATTTTGAAAGTGGCTTGTTTAAAACAATTTGTGCATTGGCTGAGATACACAAAACTAGGACCACCCCCTATCGACCTTCTGCAAATGGGCAGGCAGAACGTTACAACAGAATGTTGATGGGGGCAGTGCGATGTTTTATGAATAAACAACAACACAATTGGGATTTATGTATTCCTCAAGTAGCCTCAGATCTTCTGTGTGTCAACAGACAGGATTTATGCCAACTGCCTTATGTGAAGTGAATAAACCAGTTGATTTAGTTTACCCGACAGACCATTCTGTACAGACCAATGACCAAAGTATATCGGAATTTGTGACAGATTTAGAAAAAGTAATCAAATGTACCCATGAAGTCGCTTGCAGTAATTTAAGGCAAGCACAGGTCAGAATAAAAAGGAACTATGATACTAGAGTTCTGACTAAACCGTACAAAGTGGGAGATGTCGTGTACTTGTTAGATACGTTTGTCATCAAAGCCAAAAATAGGAAATTATCTTCAAATTGGAAAGGCCCTGGTATCTTCCTGAAAGTCATCTCTTTCAAGTTTATTTCGCGTTAGATTACGTACCACTGAAGTTACTCATCATGACAGAATCAATTTTTATAATCACCGTGAACTGCCCAAATGGCTTATTTCTGTGAAAAAAAGATCAGAGGAAAGGCCATCTATTTCTACTCAAATAGATGTCCTTTACTGCTTTTGCAGTAAACTGGATATTGGGAATTTTATGATACAATGCGACAATTGCCGTGAATGGTATCATGGGGCGTGTGTTAAAATCACGGCAAAACAGGGCTAAAAATTAAAAGAGTATTTTTGCTCAGATTATACTGATGGTAACATTAATTAACCCTTTACCTAACGAATCGCCTGCATCCACCCGTGTAATATGCAAATTGAGCAGTTGAAAACATAAAATTTTTCAAAATATTTCAACAAAACCATATCATGTGACCCCCCATTGGAACGAGCTCATTGAGCTCGTTCCAATGAGGGGTCACATGATATGGTTTTGTTGAAATATTTTGAAAAATTTTAAAAAATTATATTTAAAATAATAAATTTTGATATCGTCTGCGTTGGGTAAAGGGTTAACTCAATATTTGTTTATTGCAGTTTAAAATGTCTGATAGCAGTGATGTTTTAATTGATGAGCAGACTACAGAGGCAGAGGTTAGCGGTTCATCCATTAAGTTGACAGGTACGATACCACCTGGAAAATTAAGTAGCACAAAGAGTATTAGAAGAAAGTTGAGTGTGGAGTCTGGTTCACACCTTTTCGGAAAGACCCACTCTACAAAAGAGTCCCTGAGAACCACTGAGATTAACCCTTTACCCAACGAATCGCCCGCATCCGCCCGCGTAATGTGCAAACTCAGCAGTTGAAAAAATATTATTTTTCAAAAATGTTTAACAAAACCATATGATGCGACCTCTCGTTGGAACGAGCTCGGTGAGCTCGTTCCAACGAGAGGTCACATGATATGGTTTTGTTGAAATTTTTTGAAAAATGTTAAAAAATGATATTTAAAATAAAACATTTTGATATCGTATGTGTTGGGTAAAGGGTTAACTCCGAAGCCAGCAAGCCTGGAAATAAGCAATCTGTCATTTGCAGAATGAGGTCCCCAGAGGGTGAATTTGCAGAAGCTACCCCATACTGTAGGCCAAATTATCCTCTGGGTACCTCTTTCTGTTTAGGCCTGAGACCTTGATTCAGATTGAGGTTCACAGAGGGTAAATTTAGTGATACTACCCTGCAGTGCAGGGTAGCATCACCAAATTCACCCTCTGGGGACCTCATTTTTTAGATGACAGTCTGCTTGTTTCCAGGCTTGAGCCAGGCTCTTATCTTATTTGTTGAGACATAGTGGGAAGACAGATAGAGAACGATTTATTTATTTGGACCAACTTCTCAAAACATCACAGATTAAGATCCACCACTATAGCCGACATACAAAAAATAGTTGAAAATGACAGGAAACAAGGGTTTTTTCTCACCAAAAGGGGATGGAGGTGGGGGTGGAATAAAAAATTAAAGAGTGAATCAGGGTCATTCTACTGAAGTGCCAGATTTAGAGTTGTTCCCAATAGAATCCCCAGGTGATCTTTTTGAAGCAGTCCATGGGACAGATTGTGTTAGTGTTAGGTTGTGTTTGTTAGTTGGGAACAGATTAAGGAGGAAGGTTTGAAATGTATGGGGAGGCAATTTATTCATTTTGCCGTAGATGAACCTGGGGGGTGTGGGGGGGATAGTGTTAGTGGCATGCTGGCACATTGTAACATAGCCATCTATCTTGATATTTCCAAATGTTAAAGAGATTAATATCAAACTTTTTCAAGCTGCTAATGGTGTGATTCTTTCTCCAGGTAATGATGAGTGTTCAATTCCACCTGAATGTTTTAAGGAAGTCTTCGAACGCCATCCAAAATGAAGGAGGATTTTTCCTACAGAATTAGTTCAAAAAGCAAGCAGTGTCAAGGCGTACCGGCATCGTATTAAAAAAGAAAACAGGAAGAAATGAGGTACCTCAAACAATCAGGCTACATGTCTTATTTGCAAGTCTTCTTTTTCACATCCAAAAACACACGTTCTGTTTACTCACTCCCCAGAATACTTATGGGATCCAGACCTTCATTTAAAAAAAAAATCCTGGCGCGCTATACATCGCGCACCCAAGATGATGCCAAGGCGTGCGGTTTCTCTGGTGGCACGCCGATTTGGAAAAACCCCTCTTTGGGCACAAAAATGAAAAAGGGGATGCAATTAGGTAATTTACGAAATAATACACTGAAATAAAGTGCAAATTGGTTTAAATTTAATGATACAAAAATTACAATTTCTTACCACTAAATTTCTAACTTTTAAGCATAATATACAGTGGAATATTTAGCGAGGTACATGTAAATGCAGTTCCAAATGACAACACAAGTGAAAATCAAAGCACCGTCTGAACTCTGAAGTTTTCATTTGGGTCATTTTGGGGATCTAGAAACTTGATTGATGAAAATTGCAAGGAATATAGCACACAGTGTTTATTCCAGCCAATTGGGTCATCTAAAAATGTGGGTTTACCGGGAATTCTTCATTGACGTAATCAACTTTGTGACAGTCACTGTCACATGATGCTGACACTTCAAAGTGTGTACATTCTTTCAGAAATTTAGTGTCAATAAATTCCACATTGCCATTAAATTTATCAGATTTAAAAATTAAAATGGCAAAAATTAACTTTGACTATCAACAATTTGCTCACAATAGCTTGATACAGACCAGAGTTTAGGTATGACAACGTCCATTTCATGAAATAATATGCGAGGGTAAAGTAAAAATTACTGCCTATTTTCGTGATATAAACAATGAATACGAAGGATAATAGGTACTGAGAAGCATTACGTGTCCCTCGCAGACCAATATTATCATTCAGTGGCATGATGTATACGGCTAAAAAAATAGTCGACTATGAAAAATAATAGACTATAGCACCTTACACCGGTTATTCAATTATTCGAATAGGCGAGACAGTCAAGTGTTTACAGACACAGTTTCTGAAACTCTGACATTGCTAACATTAACTAAAAAAGTAACGTGCGCGATTGATCGTTCGCTGTAAATTGTAATTGCGTGAGCGATGGCGTGTGAGAGCGGTCGCGCGCCATTTAAATGAAGGTCTGGGGATCCTACTACAGTAAATGTAGAAAATGTAATTAATTCCCTTAATAGTTTACCGTATTTACTCTATGTATTGGGACAGCTAAAAATAATTATTTTCACAGGTGTCCCAATTCTTAGAAAATGGGGAAAGAACACAGCCTGGTCTTGATTTGATGCTGAATAAAGTTGTGTGTGATTCGTTTTCTATCACTGTATACGAAAATCGCCGTCCAATTTTTTTTTATATTTTCATTTTTTGCTTCCAAAACATAGCGTATGATCCCTCATTGGAATGAGTGCATTGCGCTCGATCCAATGAGGGAGCATAAGCTATGTTTTGGAAGCAAAAAATGAAAATTTTTATTTACTCAAGAATTTTTTTATGAGTGTCGTCTGCTACTAGCGATGGGCCAACTGGAAATAAATCTCCTGAATGTCCCAAACTTTGGAGCATAAAAAATATATAGTTTTTTGGAAAAAATGTGTGCCCCAAATCAGAGTGTCCCAATACATAGAGTAAATACAGTAGTATCTCTTCACCTCAGTTTGTTACCATCTGAGTCTATTGAACTTCATCATTACCAGGCAGCTATAGACCACATCAACAGCAATAACCTTATTGCACCTCAGTCCATTGTCTCAGAGGAATATCTTAATGTAATGAATCAGGTGTGTTCAACCCTTGGCATTAGTACCGCTAATCAATTTAGTTTATTACCAGTTAACTCACCGGGTTGTCTTGCCCATTGGAAGGTGGTCATGGCCTTAATGTCGTTGCGTGTCGGAGGTTAGTGTGAGACCTTGCTTTTATGCTGTAAACCTCCAGGTGACCGTCTGTGTTCATTGGGGTTGTCGGGGTGCAGTTCCTGGTTCAGATGCAGTTGTTGGGGACGGAGACACTTTGAGCTCATCTCAGTTGGGAAGGGAACAGTGTTCTGAGATGTCCTCGGTAGCTAGTGTCCCTATTCTGGAGCTGCATGGCGATGTCTTGATGCATGGCTGAGGGAGGAGGGTCTTGCAATGGACGTCAAAGTAAAAGGTGAGAGTAATGAAGTTAAGGTCATGACCGTTGGTAACAGTTGCAATCCGGTGATTGATTGATAGTTATTTTCATGTTGATCAGGTGTTTGAGAAGGTAAGGGGTTTCAGGGATAATGAATCTACCTGGGACCGGATGTTTGAAAGTCTTCCATGTGGTGATGTGAGGTGGTTGGTGGTGTGGCGGTCTTCTGCCACCCTCAATCCTATCCTTCTACGTTGAACCTTGGCATTCGTTGGAGGGTCGCAGTGGGACTTCACCCCAAGCACAGCCAGCTTGGGTCTCCTGCTGTTCTCAGAAAATTAGAGGCATACACGTCAGACTCTGGGATGTCGGCGTTTGGGGAAATTGGTTTAGACCATACCACCCAATACCGCACATTCATGTGGCAGGAGGAGATGCTCCAGAAGTTAGTCTCTTTAACAGTGCCTACTATGCCCCTAATATTCCATCTGCAGGAGGGAGGGGGGCTGATAGGTGTGGACACCTGGTCAACATGAGGGCCCAAGAAATTATGAAGAGCTTGCATAGAGTTAATCAGCCCATCCATTTACATTGTTTTGGCTCTTCGACTGAAATTGTCCAACTTTGGACCTCAACTTTTCCAAATGTTTTCTTTGGGTTTACAGGAATTGTAAAACATTTTGATGAAGTACAATGCCAAGGGTCACGGAGTATTCCTCTGGATAGATAATTGCTACAAAGCGATGCACCTTATTTTGGTGGCCATGACAGAATTTCTAACCCAAAGTTTGTGGGTGAGGGTGCCAGAAATATTGGCTATGCTCTTAAAATTCCTTTCGAGGAAGTTTGTAGTGTGACGACTGCAAATGCATATTGTTTTTATGGATTTTAATGACTTATTGTTACCATTGTTTTTATGGATTTTAACTTCTTATTCTTCTCGTTCGCCATCCAATCATGGACCTTCATCATACAAGAAAATTTAAATCTGTATACTGGCCTTTTCAAACAAAAGGGAGAGGAGTGTTATGTCACCTGATAAATATGTTTTGCCTGGCCTATATGTCATTTCTCATAGGAACTCCCATCGGTTTAAAAATGAGGGTCCTTGATTGGATGGTTGAAAATAGGTGTGTACATAAAATGCTTCCTGATTGGATGAAAGATGTCAATCAGCCAGTGTTTTAAGGCAGAGGAATATTTGACAGTATTTCCCGCACTGTTGTTTTCCTGATGTGAGAGAGTACGGACGTACTTGGAAAAACCGCCACATTTGACAAAGTGTTGGATGCAGCTTATGCCATCACCTCCTGTGTTAGCAACCACAGATTTTAGCCAGTGTCGAAGAACTCATAGGTAAGTTGGAGTTATTATAAGTATAATTGTCCAGCCATCAAACCCCACGACAATTTATTACCTTTCATAATTTGAATAATAGAATTTTCTAAATTTATTTATTTATTTGAAGGAAGCTGAATGCTACTGATAATATATCCACCCTGTGGGTTCCTGGGAATTACAAGTAAAACAGTGCTTGTTTTCATTAGTGGCCTACTATTTGTTTTATCTGGGCATCCAATACCTTGTATGTCGGAAGGGACCAAGGATAAAAGTTTTCCATAATTTGAAGGATTTCTGGAATTTAGGAATTTCTGTGGCCATTTTTAGCTGTGACTTGCAGCTCTATAAGTGGCAATGTCGGTCTGTCTGTTGGTCTGTCTGACGGTCTGTCGGTCAGTCTGTTGGTTGTCTGTCTGTGACCGAGTTTGTCTGTGACCAACGAGTTTCAAAATTCAATAACTTTTGAAATACTTGATGGAATGACTTTATATTTGGCATGTAAGTGTATCTTATTGATGTCTAGCCACTGTTCAATGCATGTGTTGTTCCAAATATTTTTCTTGGAGTTATGACCCTTGATGAACTTAGAATTTTGTGAGATTGCACCACCCGTCGCAGCTACGGCGTCGATGTCGCGATTTTTTGTTCCGAATTTTACTTATTTATGCAAACCAGATTCTTTTTTTTCTGGTACATGTATTCAACTTTTCTGTTCAACTTGTAGTTAATGTTTTTTTTATAATTAAGCAATTGTTGAATATCAAACCAAGTTCATTTGTGTACTAAATGCTGATTAAGCAGTCATATATATTCAATAAGTGAAATTGTGTGAGAGTTCAGCCAATGGAATTTCTTGTTTCTTAAGTGTATTCAACAGTGCTCAATGAAGACCTTGCTGTTCGAACTGAACTTTGCAAAGGACAAGATATATCACTTGTTGACAAAGGAATTAAAAATAAGTTTTGTTGGGGCTGGTCAGGCCAGAAAATAAGCAGACTGTCATCTGCAAAATGAGGTCCCCAGAAGGTGAATTTAGTGATGCTACCCTGCATAGCAGGGTAGCATCACTAAAATTACCCTCTGTGAACCTCAGTCTAAATCAAGATCTCAAAACTAAACAGGAAGAGGTACCCAGAGGATAAATTGATCCACTGTATGGGATAGCATCATCAAATTCACCCTCTAGGGACCTCATTCTGCAAATGTCAGACTGCTTATTTTCAGGCCTGGGGCTGGTTATAAGAAAAGGAGTCTAATAATGACTTTCTATCCGACTTCATAAGGAAAATAAATCACGCTGGAAAAGTATTTGGCGTGCAAAAGAAATCGACTATGGAAATGGTGGCAAAAAAAGCATTAAAACAACATGTGAAAACGAAAGTACAGATCAGAAAACATTGACATTAATTCAAATCAATCACTGCCATCAACATTTTTCAGTTCCAGACAGACCTTTAGATCAGTCTAATTTGGGCACAACGGCAAATATGGATGTGGTCTGCATGGTTGGAGATAAAGCACCCGTATTTTCTTCTTCTTGGAGTCTGTTTTAGGTTTTAGGTCCCCCGTCTTAAAATGCTAGTTTACAACCCCTTGTTATAGGTCTTCACCATTATCACTGGTTCCCTCTCACCGCCCTTTGACGTAAGTTTACTCGACTAACTTGAGAAGGCTTCTTAGTTTCCCAGTGTCGAGCCAAATGCCTATTTGAATGTAAATTATGCATGGCATTTACTGACAAATGCCACAAACATGAATATAATAGATCTCAAGCTTTAAGTGCATGATCATATAGAATTTGCCACAGAAAAGCAATTGGCGTTGACAGTGTCGTGTACGACACTGTCACCGCCGATTGCTTTTCTGTGGCGAACTCTGTGGGTTTTTTAAAAAAAATATTTATCTATTGCATTGTTTGATTCTAGGGTAAGCTCTAAGCTGTATATTGTCTAAACACCGCAAAACATTGGAAAAAGTTTCGAACTCTGCATAATTTGGGAGCAATTATCTTATTTTGTGCACTGCTTGTTCACTGCATTAAACAGGCTCTGTTTTACTGGTAAAATAGGACCCAGTCACCAATGCTTGGGAGGTGAAAACCCTCTCTAAAATGGGCATCATAGCTTAATGCTCACCCCTGGTCTTGAGTTGATATTCATGTTGTGATCATGATTAGCCATTGTGCAAAAATATGTGACATTAAAAACCAATAAATAAATATTTATGAAATTTACCCATAATTTAGTGGAATTTCAGACAAAATAGTCAATTTTCAGCTTTATCTCAGTCAAATTTCAGTTTAAATTAAGACTTTTTCCACTGTCTGAATTTTTGCTCCATTTCAGACACTTGAGTTCCATTTCAGCAATTTCAGCCAAAAATCATCACAGTGACTCAACTGTCTTCATTCATTCAAGCATTTTATCAGACATTAATCAGTCAAATTTAAGTTTTTGTTACTAAGTAATTCAGTTCAAATTCAACTAAAATGTATAATTTTTAACCTTAATTTAATCTATGTTCAGCTTAATTTCATATTGAATTCAAGCTTAATGTAAGCTGAATTTAAGACTAGAATGTACCTTACAATCCAGAAGATGTAAATAAATCCATTACAAATCTCAAACAGTTTATTTTGTTCAAAATTAGTGTTCAACCCATGATCGGAATCGGCCACCACAATCGGCTTACTGTGGGCAATTGGTTGACAACGGCAACGGCTCCTAGAACATTGATTCAACCGATTGTTGCTAAGCATTTTGTGATGATTCATTAATCGCATTTTATTATCTTCTGCAATTGTTAATGTAAAATGATTTCAATGATACCATTCAATAAAGTTGCGAAACAACCACAATGTGTATTCTTAATTTCTTTAGATGAACCTTTTATGGGATATATAAGTTAAACGACATGTATAGCTTACAAATGAGGGTACTTGTGGCATTCGCCAGTTCATCCCGGAAAAGTGAAAGTTGCACTCCATTGACTCAGGCTGCAGTAAAATTAAAAGTCGCACACACTTAGGCGGTAAACGTGGCTCTCAGAGCCACGTTTACTGCTCAAGTGTGTGCGACTGGTAATTTTACTGCGACCCCAGACAATGAAGTTTAACACGGTGAAAAATGTTCAGTTTAATGTTGTTCTTTCGAGCCTCGACTTGTCTTGTAGTGAACGGTATTATAATTGGAATCAGCATCAGAATTGGCCTATTGTGTGCTCAAATAACTGGTAATCGGTCAGCGACTATTTTGGTAATCAATTGAACACTATACAAAATATGCATACAATACCAAAGTAGGTAAATTAACATTTTTTCAATAAAACAATTAAGACACCATCGATATTCAATATAATCACCCACCTGATAAATTTTACGGGATTCTCACAAACCTTTCGGAAAAATTGAAATTCAAGTGTTTCAATGATCTTTCACATCTTATTTCAAGGATAATCCATGTCCTTATCGACAATTTATGTTTCAGTCAATTTCTATATAGTTTTGTTGAAGAGCATAGTGTTTTAGCTGCTAGGATGAAGGCCTTTAAACTGAAATGTCCATGCTTTCAGGTGAGGTAACAATTCGGTTCTTGAGCAAGGCATGTAATCCTGATTGTCCATAAACCATTTAATTTTTATTTTTTCAAGTTATAAAAAGAGAATATGCGTCGGCCAGAATGGGAGATTAAAATAGATTAATAAGTAAGAATATATAGGCATTAGTTCTCTGCTCGGATTCAAGTGCAAATTTTCCACGAGCGGGGTGCATGGAGGATTATTTCACGAGGCATTAGCTGAGTGAAATAATCTTCGTGGCACATGAGAGGATAAACTCATACTCGAATCCGAGCAGTAAACTTTTGTATTTATTTTATTTTCTCCTCATTTGTTTTTCCAAAAGAACCCTTTACAATTGATTCAACTCATCCGATTTGTAAATAAGAGAGAGAGAGTGGAATATGATGATGGGAGAGGAATATCATTTTCGGGGTGTGGTAGTAGGTTTTGTTTTGGGGGAATAAAAACAAATGAAAATAAAATAAAATCTTTCAAAGGTATCAAATGTATCAAAGTTTAACGACTCAAAGTTCATTTATCTCTCACACTGCTTTCTCTCTTGTTTAATTTTTTTGACCTTGAAAATAGGGCTGCACGGTATTACGGTATACCGGCTGGTACCGGTATTGAAATCATCACCGGTTAAAAACCGTCCATCAAAAATTAATACCGGTATACCGTGAGTAACGGTATACAATTTTGAGGTCCGGTATTATGATTTGAAATTCGCGTTTTCTTAAAATAAAAATATAAATAATGCGCGAAAATAGGGCAAACACATATTAAATGCAAGAGATATCATGGATAAAAAAAATACTTTTGGAGCAATAGATAGAAGTATTACTTACTGCTCTAGGAAAATGAGTGATTTGAATGGAAGAACGACAATAATCCACGTCTAAAAAGTTATTGAACCTATTGTTTAATACGAAAATAAGTCATAAAATTATCATTGGGTTTACTGGCTTTCATCTGAGTCTCGGATACAAGTAAATTTTCCTTTGTCAATGTAATTCCTGTAAAAACATGGTCAACCTCTCTTGACTGATAAGCGTTTAATTACTGATCCAGTCATTGTGCTAATTGTGTATATGTGGCTTCATGAAAAACAGTGGCAAACAAAACTTTTTTATCAAAATGGGTGTCCAGTTGATGGAATTCCAAGGGCCTGGTTACACAAACAACCAGTAGTAGCTCCTCCCCTTCTCCTATCTTCCTGCAGTAAACTTCCTCAGATGACAATGTTAATTGTCAGCTGTCATATGTCAGGCCAGTCAGTCTATTGATATTAAGCACGCCTCCAAGACGTGATCACCCTTCAGTTTCACGACAGTCTGCAGGTGTCAATCACAGCCGACAATGTTTTCTCCCAGTGATGACGTCACACGTCTGTCATATTTGACAAAAATTGTTGCACATTTCGCAGTTGTGAATATGTGTGATTTGAAACATTTTTTTTGTCAGATTGTTGACAAACAACGAATTAATGAACTCCAAAATTCTGTTACATTCAGAGTAAACTCAGCACTTAGAACGTACCGAATTACATGAGTTGTTTTTCTCCTGGGACCTTAAGTTGTACATCAAGCACTTTCATAAAAGTTAGGTACATGTATTTCAGTTTTATTTTGTTTTCAATCTGAACTGTTTCACGGTATACCGGTACACCATGGTATTGTTTTCAATACCGTCACCGGTACCAAAATCTGAATACCGTGCAGCCCTACTTGAAAATTTTCATTTCTTTTATTACTTACATTTTCATCATATTCATCATAATCAAAACATTTCATTCAGCATTATTGCATATTATGTACAACTTGTATATTGATATACAGTAAAACCTGTCTTGAGAGACCACTGTCTTGAGAGTCCACATCTGCCAGGCACCGATTGGTTTTACTCTATAATGGACCTGCTATGGGAGACCACCTGCCTTGAGAGACCACTGTGACCCAAATTAAATGGTTTCGCGCACCAAAGGCGCGCAGGGACGGTTTGACGAACAAGCCCCTTTTCGACCCTCTTTAGCTGTAGAATTTTGAAGTGTCAGACCGTGGTAAAGGAGGAGAAGTTGTGGGTTGTTAGCTGTGCTTATGTCTTTTCTGCTTCTTTTTTCAGAGGTGGAGGTTTGGAAGGAGAGACAGTGGTACTTGATGGTCTGCCTGATGGTGATTGGTGAGGTTTGTAGGGTCTGGTCCTGGCCGAGTCTGGAGTGGTTGTAGGTGATTGCTGAGGCTTTTGTTGTTGTAGTTTTCTGGCGTTTATTAGCTTTTTGGTTTCTTCGACTTGTTGGAGGAATAGTTGGTAATTCCTGTCCATCTCTTGCTTGTGAAGGTCTCCTTGTATCTTGTTTTCCCATATGATGTTGTCCAGCCTGTCGCCCGCGTCCTGGCATTTTGGTTTAGAAGGAAGAGGCGAGTGGGGATCAGGAAGAGGTGAGAGGGCAGCTTCCATTTCCACCTCAGTCTCCACAGACTCTTCCACATCCGACAACACCGGCTGGGAAGCTGGCATTTGGATGTGGCTATCTGTGGGAGTGGGGGGCTGGCTCTTTTCTTTTCCTCACCGATCTCTTTCTTCATCTCCAAGAATGCCTCCAAGCGACGGGCATCCCTCCACATGGTGGACAGGCTCTTTCTTCTCGGTTTCCTTCTCTTTTCAGGGTCTCCAGACCCCCTTGGGTGAGGACCAGTGTGAGAGGGGATCCTCTCACTAAAGGTACTACCTCTACCCTTGGGGGAGGGGGTGCGATCTTTTCTTCTGTGGAGAATTCCAGTGTCAGATAGACGCTCTCGCCCTTCTCCTGGATAGTCCAGGAGATGGGACGAGAGACGCCCAGAGCTGAAATGGTGTTTTGCAGCCTTGCTGGTAGTTCCAGTGCTCCCATGATGTTGTTGCTGAGGTGCTCACACTCTGAAGTCAGAAGTGTGAATGTGTGACCACTGTGACCTTGAATGGAATGGTTTAACGCGCCGAAGGCGCTCAGAGACGGTATGGGGAACGAGCCCCTTTCGACCCTCAGTGACTGTAAATGGCTAATTTCCACATGTCTACTCGTGTTGAAGGAGGAACAGGTTCAGGTACTCGGCAGGTGTCACCGGTTGTGGCGTGATGGCCTCCTTGATTGATGTCGGTTGAACCCTCGGGTGAGGACCAGTGTGGGAGGTTGGGTCCTCTCACAAAGGTACTAACTCTCCCCGAGGGTGCAGTCGATCTGGATTTTGAAGCAAGTATAGTCTGCCACTTCGGAGATGATATTGAGTGATGGCCATCACGGGCAAGTATAATCTGCCTCAGGCTGTCTCTGTTTGGTAGGACGTCTTGGCAAGAAAACAACAACGACCCCTTTCAGGGACCACCAGAAAGAAGACCCAAACTTCCCTGGTTCGGGGGCAGGCCTGCATTGTAATCCTATTGGGTTGAGACGAGAGATGCGCAATGCGCTTACAAAAAGGGGCAGAGGTGGGACGCAGGACCAACGCTCGCCTCCCTTAAAGTGGTCGACCACTTTTAGGGATGGAGTGGAGGATGTTCAGGAACCATGGGGGTTACCGTTTCTAGGACGGTTCGGCTGTCCATAGCGGTTATTGGGGTGCTGGTCAAAAAGCATCTTCTGTGTACCTGCTTAAAAGAAGAAGGCAGAATTAGTTTTCATTAAAATATGTAAAAATAAAAAGATAACAATAGCACATTCTGTTTTAATTTGTGATCTAATCCGCCAGCTGAGTCGGAAAAGGTAGCCCTTTCTGGTAGAATGCCACAGTTAAGCTGTTAATCTGCCTGTTAGATCACCTTCTTAGGGTGACAGTGAGTTTGTAGCGTGAGGGAAACAGGTTTAGACACTAAACCACACCCGAGGGTGTTTCTGTTATGCCCTTCACTGGTTTCGACCATATTTTAGATTTATTTGAGTTTATTTTGGATCACGATTAAACACTGCAAATCCCACCTCCAGCCGGGTAGGCCCAGCCCACACAAAACACTTGTGCCTGGTATTGCGAGCGTCCCGTGTGGGCCGAGCCCCCTGGCCGGAAATGAGATTTACAGTATCCAATCGTGATGTAATTTTAGTTGAGTCAGTGATGGCAGCCCTTTCTGGTAGAAGGCCACAGTTAAGCTGTTTTTCTGCCTGTTTATTCACCTTCTCGTTTCCTAATTATTTAGTTTTTTAACAATATTTAATCCTGATGTAGTTTTAGTTAAGTCGGTGAAGGCAGCCCTTTCTGGTAGAAGGCCACAGTTAAGCTGTTAACTCTGCCTGTTAGTTCACCTTCTCATTCCCTAGTTTTTTCTAGCGGTCTTAGTTTTGATTGCAATTTTGGGGCTTTTGTCGGCTATCGCAAATGGCTCCAAGTTCTGAGATTAGTTCACTGTCGGCTAACCGGTCATAATTTTTCGTGGCCAGGGTGGCTAGGCGGTGTTTAATGGTGGGGATATCGGCCCTGTCGTGGAGTGTTTTGATGGGTGTGTCCCAAGGAGCACGGAGGGCGACCCTGAGCGCGGAATTTTGAACCCTTTGGAGTTTACTCATATTTGTTTGGTTGAGGTCAGTTAGGATGATTGCCCCGTATTCGAGTACTGGGCGCACAAAGGCTTTGTATAGTTCGAGTAGGGTGTACTGGTTGGCTCCCCATGAAGTTCCCTTTACCATTTTCAATAAATTAATGCAGTTGGTGGTTTTTTCGCCATGTCGTCGGTGTGTTTGTTAAAGGACAATTTTTGATAAATGGTGATGCCCAGGAATTTCGCCTCTGCCTTCTGGGAGGACTTTGTCCATTAGGTTGATGTCAAAATCACGTTTTTTTGTTTTGCGGGTAAAGGTGATTCGTTGGGTTTTATTGGCATTCAGTTTTATTCTCCATTTGGCACACCAGTGTTCTAGGTCGTCGAGAGCACATTGCAGAGGTTTTTGGAGTAGATAGGCCGTGCTAGTCCCAGAGGCCCTTATCATCCGCGAATTGTGAGACTTGAACTCGATCCTCGGTGAATTTAAGATCGTTGACGTATATGATGTACAGGAGGGGGCTGAGGACAGACCCTTGGGGAGTGTCTGCTTCTAGGGGGACACTGTCGGACATTTCGTTGTTTACTCTGACTTCAATTTCACAATCATTTAGGAAGGAGGAGAGTAGTCTTAAGTAGTTTCATTGGGAGTTTCATTTTAGATAATTTGAGGTGCATTCCGTTGTGCCATACAGAGTCGAATGCTTTTTCGACGTCAAGCAGAACAGCTGCGCCTATTTGTTGATTGTTGATGGCGGTTTTCATTTGGGTCACTAGTCGGTATACGTGCTCGATGCCTTCTTTACGGTTTCTATGGGCTCTTTGTCATTTATTGAAAAACTCGTCTTCGAGGTGCCCCCTCAGTCGATTGGTAAGGATTTGTTCAAATACCTTACCAATGCAACTGAGGAGGCTGATTGGGTGGTAACTGGCCGGATCGGAGAGGTCTTTGTCAGGTTTTGGTATCATGACACCGATGGCTTTTTTCCAACATTTGGGAAAGTAGGCATGGGTGAGACAAGCATTGAACAGTTTGTTTAGTTTTTTTGATTAGGGAATTTGTGCTTTGTTTAAGAATTTTGTAGCTCACTTCGTCTTCTCCAGGTGAGGACAAATTTTTGCATTTTATAATGACGTTGATGATTTCGTCATTGGTGATGGGGGGGACGAGGTCATCGTCATCCCCATCTTCTGGCTTGTTGTCGAATTTGGGGTCATGGTAGATTTCAGGGTGTTCGTTGATGAAGTCGTCAATTGCCTTTATGACGGCGTCATCATTGCCCGAGCCTTGATAAGGGCGATGCGTTTTTCTTAGAAGGTCGGCAAAAGTGTCGGCCTTGTCTTTGTCGATGCGCGTTAAGTAACCGTCTTCCCTTTTAAGAGGTTTGGCAGCGGCTTTGCCGCCCTTGTTTTTTTGCCCTGTTAGGATTTTGAAAGAGTCCCAGAATTTTTTGGCATCTTGGACCCCATTTAGGTTGGCTGTTACCTTTTCCCAGTTGGCTTGTTTTTCAGCTTTGAGGGCTTCCTTGACTTCGCCATGAAGGCGGCTATATGTTTTTTTGAGGTCAGCTTTCTTACTGGGGTCAGTTACGGTTTTAAGAGCGCGAAGAGCTTTCTGTTTAGTTTTGATTAATGACAGTGTGTCGCCCGAGATGGTATTTCTTCAGGGGCGCACTTCTTCTTTTGGGCATATTTCGTTTTGGGTTGAGTTAATGATTTTTTCTATGCCCTCGCATTGGGTTTCGAGTTCCGCTGCGTTGGATGGGGGGGTGTTTGTGAATTTGACATCGATGATATCGCGGTAGAGGTTCCAGTTGATTTTTTTTAAATTCCTGCTGAGGGTGGGGGAGGGGGGGGGGGGGTACCTGAGGGGGCCATTGCCTAGCTGCAGTGAGGCATGGACCGGGAGGTGATCGCTGCCTAAGTGATCATCGCCGACCCAGTGGTCATCGATGTGGTTAATCAGAGAGTCACTGGCGATAATTACATCGAGGATATCAGATGAAAATAGTGGGTTGTTACTGATATAGGTTGCTGAGTTGTCATTCATAACCACATGGAGGTTATGTTTTTTTGTTATTTCGAGTAGGGCTTCACCGTTGGGGGTGGTTTTGTTGCAGCCAAAGTATAGGTGTTTGGCATTGAAGTCGCCGAGGAAGATGCAGTGTTTGTATTTCCTCATAAAAAATTCAAAGATGGTGTCAGAAACAGTCTTGCTTGGGTCATTGTAATAACTTACAATCGCGATGTTTTTATTATCAACTGTTATTGCAGTTGCAATCATCTCAGCATCGAGGTGATCAGTTTTAATGGTTTTGGCTTTGATGTTCCGCTTTATTAGAAGAGCAACACCACCACCTTTTGTGAGTAGTCGGTCTCTTCTAATAATGCTGAATCCACTTTATGAAAAATTTTTATTGGGATATAGCCAACTCTCGCAGATGCAGATAATGTCTGTATTTTCGAAATATTGGCTCATTTGAAGTTTTTTGTTATTAACGCTTCTAGCGTTCCACACGGCTAGTTGTAGTTTATCCATGTTATGGTTTGGAATAAATCGCGTTGCTCAATTAGATGGAGTTAAGTTGGCGGCAGTTTTAATTGGTGTTAATTGCGACTTTGATAAGTGTTTCCGATATTTGGGTTTTAAATAGGCGAGATGCCGAACGGCTTACGTCTTGACAGATGTCAGTCAGATTGGTGTTCATGTGTTTGTTTAGCACAGAGTAGAGGGCCTCAGCTACAAGGGAGCATATTGTATGGGGAGAGGATGCATTAGCCGGTTTTGTCAGATTTAACTTTTTTAGTTCAATGTTTGTTTTTACTTTTTTAAAATGAGGACATCCGCGATAATTACTTGTGTGACTTCCCTTGCAGTTGGGGCAGGAGGGGGAATCAGACTTGTATGCTTTTGTGAGGTGATTTCCACCACATTTCATGCAGGTCAGTGTCCCCCTACATTTATTAGCAATGTGCCCAAAATTCTGACACTTATGGCATTGGACCGGAGGAGGGGTAGATCTATACTCCGCTGCTTCGTACCTCCATCCGTTTATGGTAATCCCGTTAGCCATAAATTTATTTTTAATTTCGCAGCTAGGACAGGTCACTTTCAGTTTCAACGTGCTTTTGCCCGTGGCCCTGGAAGTGAACCTCTCCCATCTGCAGTTAGGGATGCTCTTGAGGATGGCCTCGTTGGCCGTGTCAGGGTGAACCCTGGTGACCACAACTGTCCGCGTTGTTACCAGGACTACCAGGGCTATGGCGAGCTTGTTTAGTAGTGCGATTTACACTGTCATTTTGGACGGGGGCTTGTTTTTTAACTGCTGCTGCGAAGTTTAGACCTGAGGAGGGGGTAGTAATTGATTCAGATGAGGAGGGGGTAGTAATTGATTCAGATGGCTCAGATGAGGCAGCGGGCGAGGAGGGACAGTTCCTCACTTTCTTGACTTGTCTGACAGTTGTGTGGGAAAAGCCCTGATCGTCCGTAATCTCATCTGAGTCGATCTCCAGATCTTGGGAGTTCCTCCTTTTACATTTGCTTTTGCTAGGTGTTATGGCTGGAGTAGTACAGGTTTCCTGAGCATAGGAGACTACCGAAAGCCTATTGACGGACCCACAGCTAGGTTCCACTTGTGGGGTTTCAGTTAACTGGCTAAGAGTTTTATCAGGATTGAAACTCTTAGCATTGAGAGGATCAGCAGGGTCCCTAATTGTAACATTGCTCGCAGCTTAGCATAGGTTTTTGACTTGCGACCTGAGACCGGGGCCTCAGCTGACTGAGTGAGATGTTTTATCATTGGAGGTAGCCTGGATCTCGGCTGAACTTTCGGCGATCTGTCCCTCTGTTGGTGAAATGCCTTCCGGCAGGGTGCCCACGGGTCATGGAAAGTATGGAAAGTCATGGAATTTAATTTTAAAAATTCCAGGCCTGGAATGTATGGAAAAACGCCTTTTCTCAAAGGCAGGTATGGAAGTCATGGAAAAACGGGGCATCTTTTGAGTGGTATGAAAAACGGGACATCTTTTGAGTGGTACGAATTATCTGATGGACGAAAGACAGGTTATCTGACGAAACACCATGACATGCATATATTCTATTCTTTGTGTGCTCCCATTGGTCGGCAATTTGCCTTAACACGATAAATGCATGGCCAGATATCTTTGAATGTGTGATCAGTCTATCATTGATTGGATAAGAATGTCCTTGACTCAAGCTTGACCGAATTTAATGAATGTGTGTGGTTTCGCTTTGTGAATCGCCTTTATTTATTTTCTGTGCTCGACTGACTTCACATTGTAAAACAAACAATAGGATGCCGGGTCATTGTAGATTTAATGAAATGTGGCTGACTGAAAGTGATTTTCTGCCGTGGCTTGCACGGGTGGACAATGTTCAGAAGGCAAAATGTAAGTTGTGCGGAAAGGTTATTGATATTTCCAACATGGGCCGGAATGCCCTGAAATCGCACATGGACAGTGTCAAACACAAAAAGCTTTCTCGTCCTGAAGTAATAACAATGGCAAATTTTGTTTCTTTGCAAAAACCCAAAAGTCAACAAATTGAAAGTGAAAAAAGTTTGGAGAATAGAATCTCAAATCCGATAACCACGCAGTCTCTTAGAACATTCACGGCCACAAACAACGACGTTTTATCAGCCGAGTTACTATGGGCGATGAAGTGTGTTGTATCTCACTACAGTTATGCAAGTTGCAAAGAAATCAAACATATTTTCTCACGTATGTTCCCAGATAGTGGCATTGCCAAAGCTTTCAGCTGCGGTGATAATAAAATTTCTTACTTGGTATGTTTTGGACTCAAACCATATTTTCAGAACTTACTGTCTGAGCAGTTAAAAACAAGTGTTGAAAACTCCCCTGGACCAATTCATTGCTTGCCTAATATTGCTACTATAATAGGTTTTTGTCTCCAGTTATTGCAGTATAATACCGAATGTAGGTATGGAAAAGTATGAAAAATGGTCATGGAAAGTATGGAAAAGTCATGGAATTTCATTTTGAAAAAGCTGCAGGGACCATGTCCGGGGTGTCTAGAACCTCCGTCGGGCTCACAGCTGTAGCTTTATCAGCTGGAGCTGTGTCAATCTCCGCGACTACCTGGATTTCCTTAACAGGAGATATAGGATATGACGGGGCGAAACTCCCTCTAATCACATCGGCAATCATTGCATCCTTCTCCTTGATTACCTTTTTTAGATCAGCAATTTCTGCGGTTAGTTTTTCTAACTGATCCAAGAACGAGGCCTTAGGGAACTCGTCCAAATCCTGCTTTTCCTGCCCCCCAGAAACTAAACTTTTGCTAGGATTGCTTACCTTGCTTTCATTTGAAGATCCCCTTCTAGCTGCTCTTTCCCTCTCTCTCTTTTCCTTCCTACTTTCCTTTATCTCTTCCCTTCTTTTCATCTGAGTGATAGTTGTAGATATTTTTGTGAATTGAGACATCCTTCAGTAATTTTGCAGAAGATAGTGTAATTGTAGGTTAAGCTCTTTTAGTGCTCAGAAATATGATTAAAATCACTTTTCCGAATGGTGACAGTGTCGATGATGATGACCACCTGTCTTGAGAGACCACTGTGATGAACGAAATGGTTTGACGCGCCGAAGGCGCGCAGGGACGATTTGGAGGACAAGCCCCTTTCGACCCTCGTTAGCTGTTTGTTGTTGTTGTAGGATGTCAAGGCGCGGTGGAGGAGGAAAAGGAAGGAGGGAGGTGGCTTAACCCCGTCTAGGCTTCTTCCGGCTCTTTTTCTTTGGAGGTGGTTGAGATTGTGATGTGGAAATCGACGATGTTGAGTTTAGTGTTGAGTTTGATGAATGGATTGCGTCTAATTTCTTTTTGAGATCTGCCTTGGATTGTTCCCTGAACTCCTGAGTTTCGGAGGCGATTCGGTTTCCCTTCTCAATTGCTCGTCTTGCCATCTCTCTTATTTTCCTTAATTCTTCGGCGGTGACTGCAGATTTAGGTGGCTGTGTTGCTGAGATTGACTCCCCCGGGCTGTCCGGTAGAGAAGGAAGTGGGGAGTGAGGGGTGGGAGGTGGTGAAAAGACAACCTCTGGTTCCTCCTCAGTCTCCACCAGATGTTCCTCATCCAACAGTACCGGCTCAGGAGCTGGCAGTTGGTTGGGTGTACTAGTGGGACTAGGAGGGGAACTGGCAGGACCTCCATCCTCTCGCTCACTTCTTTCTTCCTATTCCGGAAGGCCTCCAAGCGCCTGGAATCCTGGCGCTTGGTGGACGGACTCTTCTTCTTCTTGCTCTTCTTCTTTTCAGGGCCAGGTCCAGGCTTCTTCGGGTGAGGACCAGTGTGAGAGGGGTTCCTCTCACAAAAGGTGCTACCTCTCCCCGAAGAAGGTGTGGTGGTGTTGTGCTCATCAATGACGAACTCCAAGTTCATATGGACTCTCTTGCCTGTCTCCCGGACAGTCCAGGTGACAGGGCAAGAGATACCCAGAGCTGCTATTGTTCTCTTCAGTCGCGCTGGTAGTTCCAGTGTGTCCATAATTATGGTGTTAATTAGGATGCTCGCACTCTGAGTTCAGAGGTGCGAATGAATGCGGTACCAACTCGTATTTTTATGCCATAATAGACCCGTCTTGAGAGTCCGCCCCTTTGAAGACTGAAACCATAACAAAAACTTTTTACCTGTTCTGGAATTGGAAAATCCATTGTGGTTATACTAACATAATTAAAGGTATTAAAATCTCTTAATTGGGTTTCAATTGCTATTCAGTTACATAACTCATTAAAGACTGAGATGTTTTTATAAGACCCCTGTGAAAAGATTAGGATCATTTCTGAATAAACAATTTTATACATACCTGAAATGTGACAGATAGGATTATAAAAATAAATTTGTGTTGAAAATCTTCAATGAAGATTTTCAACACTAATTTATTTTTATAATTTTTATAACAGTCTTTTTCAATTTGTTACAAAAACGTCATAAAAAAGAACAACTACAAAGTAATTACAAAAATCCATTCTTCTCCATTTCTGAATTTTGTGGTTGGTTATTCACTGACTTGAGAAAACCTGAAACCTGTTATGAGAGACCACCTGTCTTGAGAGACCACTTTTGTGTGGCCCAAAGGGTGGTCTCTCAAGACAGGTTCTACTGTATGTGAAATACAAAAAAATGATTAATCAGCTAAATTTATGAACATTTTTTTGTCCCCCGACCCTTCGGGGGACTATTGTAATCAGCAGTGTCCATCCGTCTGTTCGTCTGTCCGTGCGTCCGTCTGTCCGTCCGTCCGTCACACCCTTGTCCGGATGATAACTTTAGTTTGGATGATTTTACTGAAACTAAATTTGGTATGTGTCTTACTTGGGTGGAAATGCAGGTCAAGTTCGAAAATGGGCACGCTTCACTGATTTCTACTGGATTTATTCCCCTTTTTCAACTTAAAAAATACAGTTTTTGTGTTGTCTGGATGATAACTGTAGTTAGGATCATTTGATTGAAACGAAATTTAGTATACCACTTATTTGGGTGGAAATGCAGGTCAAGTTCGAAAATGGGCACGCTCCACTGATTTTTACTGGATTTATTCCCCTTTTTCGACTTAGAAAATACGTTTTTTATGTTGTCTGGATGATAACTTTACTTTGGATCATTTGATTGAAACGAAACTAAGTATGTGGTTTAATTGGTTGGAAATACAGGTCAAGTTAAAAAATGGCCATGCTCTGTCTATTTTTACAGGAGTTATTCCCCTTTTTCGACTTATAAAATACACTTTTTGTGTTGTCCGGATGATAACTTTACTTTTGATCATTTGATTGAAATTAACACCCTTAATCTGTCATAAAGACCATGCTTTTGGAACAAATTGCATCCTAACAGCTCCCTTGAATTTGCCATCTTGGTCGGGGGACCGGGGGCGTTGCCCTTGTTTTTGTTGTTGTGCTTATTTCTTACCTTTATTCCAGAATTATCACATCATACTGCTTATGAAACACTGTATGTTGCAGAAGCGAGAGCTCTCCTACTACTTGTTCTTTGTGTCCCCCAAACAAGTAGTGGCAGTCAAAGGGTAAAACGTGGGACAAAATTGTGTCTTCAATGAAACCTCAATTCCAAAAAGGGAATTAACTCTTGACTTTGATAAATCTAAAAATTATTATAGGTTGAATTGAAAGTTACATCGTGAAAAACTTTACTGACAAAATAATGGTAATTTAACTTGAGAAAAATTTCACTGTGTGATAATAGCAATAAGGCCTAAAAAAATAAAAAATCTGTTTCTCAGGCCCTCCCGCATGGTCCTTTTGGCTGCCGCATACTCTCTTTTTATAACCAATATAAACTTTAAAAAAATAAAAACTAAATGGTTTATGTCTGATATTTTACCCAAGTTAAAAAAATTGATGAATTTGTCCCTTGAGTGCAAGAAGGCTTTGCAATGCTTTAGCATTGCAAAGCCTTCTTGCACTCAAGGGATGAAATACACCACCACCCATGCTATTCTGTAGATTATGAGGCCTAAAACTTGAACCAAGAACATGAACTTTTGATGGCAAAGAAGAAATTACTGAAATAAAAAATAAAATAAAAAACCGCTCGCCCGCATGCAATTTCACAAATAATGGCCTGAGAAACAGAAGATCTACTTTGTGTGACCTAAGTGAGCAGAACTGTGTTCTATAAATTTTCAATTTGCAGGTGCACTTTTAGTTGTGTTGGTTAACAAGGGCTGTACGGTATTCGGATTTCAGACAGGTGACGGTATTGAAAACAATACCATGGAATACTGGTATACCGCTAATGGTATAACACGAAACAGTTCAGATTGAAAACAAAATAAAACTTTTTTCCGTAAGCCCTTGATAAATGCGATGCACACAGTCCCAGATGAAAAGCAACTCAAGAAATTTGGTACATTCAGAGTGTTGAGTTTACTTTTGATGTAAAAGAATTTCGATGTTCATTAATTCGTTGTTTGTCAGCAGTCTGACAAAAATTGTTTCAGATTACTCAGATTACCATTCTAAAGGGCTAGTTTCACTGTCGGATGTATCTTCACCAATATATAACAAAATTTTCCTCTCCAGACCATTTCTTTTCTCACCTTGATGAGCAGACTTGTTTGTAAATTATTTAATGGTGTTTAAGGTCACATGCTTATGCACAATGGCTAATCGTGACCGTGACAGTTTTACGGGTGGAGGAAGCCGGAGTACCCGGAGAGAACCACCGAGCAACGACAAGCAGCTGTCAGCTCCCCAACATCGTAACTCTGAACTCTGCACCGCAGCACAGGCAGGGTTAGAGTGGTTGAAGACATGCGCACCATCGACGTGCAGTACGCCTCAGTACACAGCGTCATCGTGTCCCCATGTAGGCAATCGGGGTGAAGTGTCTTGCCCAAGGACACAACGCGGTTGCCGCAGGTGGGATTCGAACCGAGGACCTCTCGGCTTGCAGCCTGCACCTCTACCAACTGAGCCACCGCGCCCCCTTGTTTGTAAATAAACTGCCTATTGTTTTGTTTTTTTCTGTGTGGGTTGCTTAACACTCTCCGATGTATTATGAGACATGGTCTTTTCAATCACATTCGAATCAACAACATGTAAACTTTTGTCAGTCATGATTTCATGTTTGACAGACTCTAAGTGCTCACTTGACAAATATTGATGTTTGAATCTGGAATCGAGAAATGAAGAGACAGAAATAATTTTTAGAGTCCTGTCCCCACAATACTTTTCACTCATATAATATTTAATACGTGTTTTTATTGTCACAGTGTTGGTAACAATAGCCTGGCTCAATAATTAAACGCTTATCGAGACAAGAGAGGTCGACCATGTTTTTACAGGAGTTAAGCTGACAAAGCCTAATTTATCTGAGTTTCTATTGAATGAAAGCGAGTAAATGGACTAATCTAATAGTTTTATGGCTTATTTTCATAACAATAGGTTCAATAACTTTGCAGAATCCATTCAAATCACTCATTTCCACAGGACAGTAAGTAATACTTCTATCTATAACTCCAAAAATATCTTTTTTATTAATGATATCCCTTGCATTTAATATGTGTTTTCCGTATTTTTGCGCATTATATATATTTTTATTCAAAACAAAACTCGAATTTCAAATCATAATACTGGGCCCAAAAATTTATACTGTTACTCATGGTATACTGGTATTCATTTTTGTTGGATGGTTTTTAACCGGCGACTATTTCAATACCGGTACAAACTGGTATATCGTAATACAGTGGAGCCCACTTAATTGGATATCTCTTAATTGTATATTCCTGTTAATTGAATATAATTTTCAAACACAAAACCATTTACCATACCTTCAGTACAAATTTGATCTGTTAATTGCATATGGGTTGTAGAGTGAACTCCTGTTAATTGTATATAAATTTTTGTAATATGTCGAAACAATTACTGTGACACGCACCAAATTCCCCTTATTTATCAACCTTTTTGGCCTCACCACATCCAATGCAGGCTGCAGGCATTTATTCAATTATATCTTGTTTGACTGTGCTCTATGAGCTCTGTCAAACAAGATATAATAGAATAAATGTTCAGTTTACCTCCAGAAAACAGAAACTGACCAAATCCCTGTTAATTGTATACTCCTGTTAACTGAATAATTTTCACTGGCAAAATGGATATTCAATTAAGAGGATTCTACTGTACTGTGCAGCCCTATTGTTAACCCCTAATTCTGTGTTCTTCCGTCTCCGTACAGAATTCAATGAGATTGCACGAGCTCAGCAAAAGGTCATGTGTTCACCTTTGTTCTCAATGCATACAAAAGATTCAGGTCATCGATCATCTCAAGCGTAATCTTACTTTTTAAAAGTTTATTTTGTTATGAACCTTGGCGTACACATTTTGGAAAACACTTTTATACCAGAAGAAAATGGAAGGATTTAACTATTCAGGAGAATTGGTCGGAAAAAGGTGTTTGGCGAGTGGTTCCACCACCCCGCAATCGGGAATGTCGCCATTGTCTATGAAACCAGTTTCGAAGACTGCTTCTGTGTTCAATATCCCGCAATCGGGTGAACACAACATTTTATCATTGACGGTGGATGATCGGGAATGCAAGATCCAAATGGCTGATGGGCACACATCTTCTGGCCCAGATAATGCAAGAGGCTCTCCACCGGGGTCAAACACAAAGGAACTTCCCCACGACACCATTTTGAGTCTGCTCACTCAAGCCATAACAGGACTTCAGCAAACATTCATCTCAAAGTTTGACAGTTTGGCTGCCACAATCGGTATGCCTCATTCGTCGGCACCATCGTGACATGGAAACAGGAAGGCAGAAATGAGTATGGGCATAGCATCGGATGATGAAAGCTTTTTGGAGGACTGCATCAACGAGTTGCTGATCAACAAATGTCACAAATCGGCACCTGCAGAGTAGTTTGGACCAGCAGGAGGGATGACCGGGACAGTTACTTCATCCATTTACAAGGAAATGGAGTTTGAAGAGGAGGCGGGACAGGCTCTGAATGACCAACTGGCATGTATACCAATAGTTTGACCGACAAAGGCCTTAGTGAGGAACGTCTGAAAACAGTCCAGCAGCGATCCACTCGGCCTCAAGATGTCCAGAATTTTGTTGTTCCCCAAAGTGAACAAGGAGACATGGGGCAAAGTCCAATCATCCTCCCAATCCAGAAATGTAAAACTTCAGAGGACTCAGTTAAAATTAATGCAGGGCACCTGTGCCACCTTACAAGTACTGGACAACCTGGAGGGGCAATCTCGGAATACACCAGTGGACGTGGAAGCAACATAAAGACACTCAATGACTGTGAGTCTTTCAGTCTCGGCACACCATGACCATGAGAGCTCTTCAAACCTGACTTGAACAACAGGTATGCATTTTTTGTTCTGCGAGCAAC
This sequence comes from Pictodentalium vernedei, assembly GCA_031216915.1. Taxonomy (NCBI): domain Eukaryota; kingdom Metazoa; phylum Mollusca; class Scaphopoda; order Dentaliida; family Dentaliidae; genus Pictodentalium; species Pictodentalium vernedei. The sequence goes on along the minus strand of CM062288.1, from coordinate 24,792,004 downwards.
AATGACTCGACTATGCTTTTTGGTGAAGATCTGGCTAAATCGATCAAGGATATGAATGAGACTGATAAAGTTGGAAGTGATGTCACCAGTCGGTATGGCTGCTATCCCAAAGGAAGTCACCAATTTAACGGAAGCAACAAGTTTGCCGGCAAAAGAAAAAGTCATTTTTTTTTGGAAGGCCAGACACAACACCAACAGAAAGAAGCCATACCACAAGATGGGCAAACGTTTCTTGCGGAGGATCCAACCAGTTCATCCTCACCAATGATGACATCGATTGCCCCACGGACAACTCACACCACTGTCGAACAGGACAAGCTATATCAGGTAAGCAATTCTTTCTTATCCTGGACTTCATACATTCAAAATCTTCGGTCAAAATTCCACTGCCTCATAAATAATTTCAGGGCAGGACAGCTGCAATTTCATGTTCCAATTAGTGAAAGATCACAGCTGACCGTTGGATATTAAATACCCTCACTGGTATTCACATTGAGTTTATTGGGAGGGGTGAAATATCAGGTTTGTGTACTCCCAAATGGGCTTTCTTAGGGGCCTTGAATATTCACCAAAATTTCAAATGGTTTTAACGGCCATTTATGGACCATGGGACATTTAAATGCTTCTTACAAAAATGATTCGTTTTTATTTGATTAGGATTATGAAGACTGTTGCAATAACATTAGCAGCACAGTTAATCTAGACCTTGAGGCTTGTTTCATAATTCACCCTGAAAAACCTATTTTGCAACCTACCCATGCCCTAATTTATTTGGGCTTCATTTTAGACTCCACAACTATGACAGTCTCACTTACGCCAGAGAAAGCAAACGAGTTATGAACATTGTGCATACAGCTGAGTCACAACAATCATGCCACTATTCCGAGTGTGGCAGAATTGGTGTGAAAAATGGTTGCTAGTTTTCCAGGGTTTCAATATGGGGAAACTCTTTTCGGTCTAAACCTTTGCAAATGTCTCCACCATGTACAATTACGTTTACAAGAACAGCAAGTTATTTCCAGTGAAATATCCAAATTAGTGGAAAAAGGAGTAATCGCTCTAGCCATATTGGATTGTGAGGGTGAATATATTTCCAATATGTTTGTCCGTCCGAAAAGAGATGGGGGTATTTAGGCTCATTTTAAAATGCAAAGCCTACAGTCTGCCCTGAACCTAATGGCACCGGATTCTTTCATTGTATCAGTAGATTGGAATGATGCCTATTATTCAATTCCAATAAAAATAGTTTCACAAAAAATATTTGAGGTTTTATTGTGAGGGGGTGAAATATCAGGTTTCTGTACTCCCCAATGGGCTTTCTTAAGGGCCCCGAATATTCACCAAAATTTCGAATGCTTTTTACAGCCATTTACGGACCATGGGACATTTAAATGCTTCTTACAAAAATGATTCGTTTTTAGTTGGTGAGGATTATGAAGACTGTTGCAATGACATTAGGGACACTGTTAATCTAGACCTTCAGGCCGGTTTTATAATTCACCCTGAAAAATCTATTTTGGAACCTACCCATGCCCTAATTTATTTGGACTTCATTTTAGACTCCACAACTATGACAGTCTCATGCCAGAGAAAGCAAGCGAGTTACGAACATTGTGCATACAGCTGAGTCACAAAAATCATGCCATGATTCAGAGTATGGCAGAATTGGTGGGAAAAATGCTTGCTAGTCTTTCAGGGTTTCAATATGGGAAACTTTTTTACCGAAACTTAGATAATTCTAAAATCAGTGCTCTGAAACAAGCCTATGGCATCTTCAATGCCTTGATGGCAATCTCTCCAAAAGTTAAAGAGGACTTACAATACAGGATTGCTAACATAACCAAAACCACATTGCCCATCTCCTGTGGCAATCCTGACATCATTCTGCAATCAGAGGCATCAAACTATGCCTGGAGAGGTGTTTGTGGAACAGAAACCACAGGGGGGAGGTGATCAGAAGCAGAGACGGATCTCCACATAAATGCAAAAGAATTTCTTGATGTTTGGTTAACACTGAGATCATTCTGTAACACTTTCACTTCACAGCACATCCAAATTCAAAGTGACAATACAACTACTGTAGCATATTTAAATAATATGGGAGGAACCAAACTTGGTAATGCCTTGGCTCAAAAAAATGGCTTTGGGCAATACAAAGACACTTGTGGATCTCAGCAACTTATATCCCAGGTGTTTTAAATATAGAAGCTGACATCCAGAGCAGGCTATATCATGATAATACTGAATGGAAATTAGACCCAAACATTTTTCATCAGCTCACACAAATTTGGGGAATGCCTGATATTGACCAGTCTTTGCATCACATCTAAATTATCAAGTGGGCCAGTATGTGGCCTGGCAGCCAGACCATGGCACTCTAGCTTTTGATGAATTTACACTCCCATGCACCAAAACTTGGTATATATTTTCCCACCATTTGGCTTGCTGGGAAAAATTCTACAAAAAATTGAGTGAGAATAATGCTGAGGCACTTGTTGTAGCACCTTCTTAGATATCACAATCATGGTTTTCAAAATTGACTAGGAAACTTATCGATTGCCTCCTTTTCTTTTACCTGGGGGGAAAACACATGGACGCTTCCATACAAAGACTAATGCCATCCGTTGACAAGGATACACTTGCTGACCATCTATCAGCACTGCCCGTAGTGCACTTTCAACCTTTTTGATAACAGATGAGGGAAACACTATTGGAACCCACCCATTGGTGATGAGATTTCTGTGGGGGGGGTGTTCCAACTCGGACCTGCATTACTCAGAAATCTAATCATCTGGGACGTCCAACCAGCACTTAGCTGGATTGTCAATCAATATTAGCGACAAACTTTCTTTAAAATTACTGACATTGAAATTGGTAGTTCTTCTGGCTCTATTAACATCACAGAGGGCCCAGGCGCTACATTTAATACATGTGGATAATATTGTTCAGTTTGAGAATTTCTACTTAATACACATTACAGAGTTAGTAAACCAGAGTTGGCCTGAGAGGCACATCAGGCCACTAGAACTTTATAAATTTCCTGACGATGGGGATTTATGTGTATATAGAACATTACAGGTCTATTTGCAGGAAACATTTCCAGTTCGTAATGACCTACAACAGCTTTTCATTAGCTATGTTAAACCACACAAGGCAGTCGCAAAATCCATCATTGCTTGATGTATAAAAACACTAGATTGATAATGGTGGGTATTGACATGATCCTCTTCACACATGGTACGCGGTCAGCCGCCTCCTCATTAGTTGCCAAACATTTAGTGCCCATCTCTACAATCTTGTCAACTGTGAGCTGGTTCAAAGAAACCACTTTTACTAACTTAAAAAACCGATAACAAAATGGGGAGAATTTGCATCTTCTCTATTGGAACAAGTTACACAGTAATACATGTACAGACTCTCCTTCCGTTGCATTGTTTTCACTTGGTAACATTGAGGACTGTGTTAAACATCTGGTGGAATCCCATACGGAGACGGGAGAAGACAGAATTGTTTAGTTGCACAAGACTTACCTGAAGGGTAAGACGACGTTTGAGTCTAATTCTGTCATCTTCTGTCGTAGGAGGGATGACACGCCCTCCCTACCTAAGTCGCGTCATCAACGCAGCATACACAATTGTGAGATACCTGCAACAATTCTAGTCATCAGCAATTGTATGCACTTGCGCCATCGCAATCAGATTTATGATTCATTCATGTATGCATAGGTATTTTACCATCCTTTCATTATGTTAAAGTATGACCTTTTGTCATCCCTCCCCAGGGCAGAAGACAGAATTACAGTCAAACATAGCCTTACCCTTCAGGGAGGCCTTGTGTAACTAAACAATTCTTGTGCAGTGTTACAAAAATATAATAAGTAATAAACAAAGGAAAAAAAAACCCTTACTGCTACTGGGCAAAATCAAGTCCACAGATGGATGGACCGACAAGGTAAATGCAGTGAACCCTCATCCTTCAACAATTTCAGTGTGAGATTTTATTACAAGACCCAAGGAATCATAATTGCTTATGTAATATATATTTTTGGAGATGAATTTCTCCCTTCATCCAACCCATCCGAAATCAAATTTTATTAATTTCAATACCTTTTCTTCCAAATCTAACCAAAACTTCATAAATTCATATCAAGCAAACCCTCATTGGAATGAACTAAATCAGTCATTTGAAAGAGGGGTCAAATGACATGGTTCTATTCAGATATGGACATGAGATACAGTGGAACCCTGTTAATTGAATAGCCACTTTGCCAATGAAAATTCAGTTAACAGGAGTATTCAATTAACAGGGATTGTGTCACTTTCTTATTTCTCTATGAGCTCTGTCAACAAGATATAATAAATTACATGCCTGTACTGGATGTTCTGAGGCCAAATAGGTCTATAAAGAAAGAAAAACTGTGGAGAGTGGGGATAATTTCTTGACAGGTTACAAGATTTTTTTATTCAGTTAACCCTTTACCCAACGTAACGGCCAAAACCGGCCAGCGCGATTCTCAAAAATCGCCAATAAATTTTTATTATTTTTTCATTTTTTGTCTCAAAAACATAGGTTATGACCCCTCATTGGAACGAGCTCGTCGAGCTCGTTCCAACGAGGGGTCATAACCTATGTTTTTGAGACAAAAAATGAAAAAAATTAGTTATTCAAGAATTTTTTTTGCAAGTGTCGTCTGCTTTTCATGTTAGGTAAAGGGTTAACAGAAGTTTATAACCTATATTCTAGTAACAGGTCAAATTTGTACAGGAGGTGTGCTAAATGGTTTTGTGTTGGGAAATTATTTTCAATTAACAGGATTTTTCAGTTAAGAGATATACAATAATTAAGTGGACTGCACTGTATGAATAAGTGATTTACTCAATGGAACTGGAACAAGTAAAACTAGTAATATCACAACTACAACACCCACACTAGTACTGAAATGGTTAACCGGATAATCGGTTTGAAACCAGTTGGCTACCTAACTGATTAGAAAAACCATCAACTGGTTATCCGAAATATTGATAGTGATCGTCATTCCATGTTTAAAACGTAGTAAATCTGCCGCTTCTCCTTTGTGATAGATTACACATCGAAGCCGAGTTGTAGATATTGAGAAATAATCGACTTTGGCATTCAAGACTTAGTTTATGATTGGCAGTTTCCATGAGTACTGAGTAATTGCAGAAACTATTCCGTAGTATGTATACAAACGAATGTTGTCGAGTACTCGACAACATTCATTTGTATACACACTACAGAATAGTTTGAGAACACTGCTTTCCAATTCTTATAGTTTTGATCCCATATTCGGTGAAATAACGGCCATGGATAACCAGATAGTATCCAGTTATAGCTCTTGGTTAGTCGGTTACGAAAATGGGCCACCGTTTCAGCCATAACCCACACCCCTCCCCAATATGAGTTACAGCTGCCAGAACTCTCTCTTACAGTACAATTTTACACAAAGTTTAAGTAAAAACAGAGTTCAAATAAGATAGTATATTTTAATGAGAACTGTTAGGGGGCACATTGGTGTTGCGGCAACCGGTTCTCGTCAGATCACCAAAGTTAAGCAATGTTGAGCACAGTTAGTAGTTGTATGGGTGACCATTTCAGCAACCGCATTGTGTCCTTGGGCAAGGCACTTAACCCCGATTGCCTACATGGGGACATGATGACGCTGTGTACTAAGGCATTGTGCATAAGTATGTGACCTTAAACCCCAGTAAACAATAAATAAATAATAAATAATGAGAACTCTTAATTGATATCTTCAAAAAATTAAAAGAGCAGAAAGGGAAGTAACTCTATGGCTGGTTTTTAAAGTTTTTACCAGGGTTACTTTTAGATTTTTGTCCAAACAATTTGATGTTTTCAGAAGTATTCTACAAGATAAATAACTAACAAATAGAATAGCATGATTGATAAAACTTTCATATTTCTGCTATTTTAATAGTCACGAGCCTTTCTTATTACAATTACTGAAAGGCAAAATAACGTGCTTCACATCAGTATAATAAATCACTTCTTAGACTTGCGTGTACAGGATCAATCAAAACCATCATCTTGAAATTGACATTTCAAAAATAATTTCTTGGTAAAATTTTTTAACAAAATACAAATAAAATAAACTATTTTTCTGTGATGCTATAACAGTAAATGCAAATATTATACGCATTTTCGAACGTTTATCAACTTTGCATTTCAAGTGGTAACTTTTATTTATTTGTCTTTACAGGCAGCCATACAATTTCACAATGAAACAGTAAGCGGTTTTAAAATGAGCGTACCAGTCTACACATGGGGGTGTGGTGACTCAGTTGGTAGAGATGCAGGTTGCAAGCCGAGAGGTCCTCGGTTCGAATCCCACCTGCGACAACTGCGTTGTGTCCTTGGGCAAGGCACTTCACCCCCATTGCCCATGTGGGGGCACGGTGATGCTGTGTACTAAGGTGTACTGCACGTTGATGGTGCACCTGTCTTCAACCAATGCTAACCCTGTTTGTGTGGAGTTGGTATGTTGGGGAGCTGACAGTTGCTCACCGTTGCTCGGTGGTTCTCTCCGTGTACTATGGCTTCCTCCATCTGTAAAACTGTCACAGTCATGGTTAGCCATTGTGCATAAATATGTGACCTTAACTCTTAACCCGCTGAGTATTTTCAAGATATTTTTTCATCAAATCTAGTCATGGCTGCTGTAAAGCAGCCATGACTAGAGCTGATGAAAAATTAATCTGAATATAACAAGAAATCATTGGTGAAAACATCAATTCAATTTACAGGGGAAAATATGTTTAAATATGCCCAGATTGTACTTATATCAGTGACAAGGGAAACCATGAACTGGGCAGGAATTTCTGCCAGCAGCATGCAAAGAGTTAAACACCAGTAAACAAATAATAAATAAATAACTCTTGTCAATTTGAGGGATTGTTGTCAAAATTGCAGGTGCACCGCTATTTGTGCTTGTTATTTATTTATTTATTGATGTTTAAGGTCACATATTTATGCACAATGGCTAATCATGACCGTGACAGTTTTACAGGTGGAGGAAGCCGGAGTACCCGGAGAGAACCACCGAGCAACGACGAGCAGCTGCCAGCTCCCCAACATCGTAACTCCGCACTGCAGCACAGGCAGGGTTAGATTGGTTGAAGACATGCGTACCATCGACGTGCAGTACGCCTTAGTACACGGCGTCATCGTGCCCCCACGCGGGCAATGGAGATGAAGTGTCTTGCCCAAGGACACAACGCGGTTGCCGCAGGTGGGATTCGAACCGAGGACCTCTCGGCTTGCAGCCTGCACCTCTACCAACTGAGCCACCGCGCTCCCATTTGTGCTTGTTAACACTGATCAGAAAAAGTGAATAAAAGATTGGATAAACTGAATTTTCTTACTGTATGTTGTCAGTTGATGTCACTTTTGATAGGCAGGATCATGTTATATCAGACAGTTTTACAGTTGGAGGAAACCCGAGTACAACAGGAGCAGTGAGCAACTCTTAAGACTTCCAAACCAAACATACTCTTCAGTGCCTAACAGTCATACATGTATAAATTATTTTCTTCAAACAAAATTCCATCCTTTCTGTTCCTTATTTGGCCCTGTTTATCAATTTTCAGCAGTCGAATGTTCATGTGGTAAAATAGGTCCCAGTTACCAATGATTATTTACTTACATTTGTTCAAGACTTTTTCTTCTTTTAGTTGCAAAACTTAATGCTTCAAGTTTTTACAGATTGGCAGAAATATTTTTCGTAACACATTTCATGTAGCTCTAAAAAAATGGCTTCAAGCATAAATAACAGTGTAATGTGGAAGATATTGTTAAATTTACAGTCAAGTAACTAACATGAATACAACCAGTCCTGAAAATAAGCAATCGGCCAATGCAGAATGAGGTCCCAACAGGGTGTATTTGCTGATGCAGATCATGCAGTGGGCTAAATTCCCCCAATTTATCCTCTGGGTACCTCTTTCTGTTTGCGCCTGATACCTTGTTTCAGATTATGGTTCAGAGGGTAAATTTAGTAATGCTACCATGTGGTGCAGGGTAGCATCACCAAATTTACCCTCTGGGGACCTCATTGTGCCAACAACAGTCTGCTTATTTTCAGACTTGAATGCAACTTGTACTTAAATTTTGGTACAAAATGTAATGTAAATTAATTAATACTCTGCAATGCCTATTAATAGAAAACGGTGGCATATCAGTGCATTGTGGACAATTTTCTGAAAATTAAAAGTTCAGCGTGGAAGAACAGTACAAGGTGGAAAATTCCAAGATGTAAGACAGTTTCTATGCTCAGAGACATAGTTTTATGCAGAAGTATAATAAAGGGTGGTCTCATGGAATAGATATCCAGTTAACAACTTTCTACCACTGCCATTGGTGTCCTAACTTCTCTATTATTTCAATGATTTTTCTTAATTTAGAAAAGATTGCCATCTTCCATGCTTTATAAAAAACCTAAATTTTACAAGAAAGTAACACTATATGATTTCATCACTTCTCAAATTTGCTGCATTTGTTCATTCTTTTTATTGTGTCATTGATCAAAATTTACATACCTCTTGAGGAATATTATAAGAGTATCAGCATCGCCTGATGTCGATGAGTCAAAAATTGTTTGTAACTGAATAGTAGATGAATGCATCAAGTGAGTCCACTGAAAATAAATGATATATTTCCAGACACAACAGTTAACTATTTTATCATAGATCTGAAAATTAAATTAATGTCATGCCAGTGTCATATGGTATCCCCCCCCCCCCCAGGAGTATCTTCCCCCACTCTGAGAATCTCAAAATTAAATTAATGTCATGCCAGTGTCATACGGTATCCCCCCCCCCCCCCAGAAGTATCTTCCCCCACTCTGAGAATCTCCTCCAACATGCATATCAAAATGATTTAGAATTTTTCATGCTCTTGAAGTTTTAACATAATTATTTTTAGCTGCAACGAGCAACTCTATATGTGGCAATGTCTGTCTGTCTGCCTGTCTGTCTGTCTGTCGGTCTGTCACCAACGAATTTAAAAAACACCATTACTCCTAAAATACTTGATGGAATGACACCATACTTGGTATGCAAGTGTATCTTCATGATGTCTACTCCCTGTCAAAAGTCCAGGTCATTCGGATAATTTCTGTCACATTTATGGACTTGTCACCAACAAGTTTTTTTGTCACCAACGAGTTTTAAAACATCATTGGCGTTGCGCGAATCGTTGCAGCTTCGGCACTGTGACAGTGTGCTGTGACAGTGACCACAGGAATGCTGTCATTCAGGGCCTCCCGCAATGACTATGTCTGGTTCTACTGCACTGTGGGGGATGTGCAGTCTTTTCTTTCAGTGGATTCTGCTGGAGCTGTTGAAATATCTGGTGAAGAGATGCCTGGTTCTGGGACGGTTGTCCCTCTCTAGTCAACATCTGAGGCTGTCACTAGGGTTGTGACTCCTCCTTTGGAGCCTAGTTTGGTTGCTCTCTGCCTTTCCACCGGTTTCAACAGCTTCCGACATATCTTCTGTACTGCTGTTCATCTGCTACGTCTACGGTCACCATTTCAGCCAGCCTCTTCTTATCGCTGCAGGGATGTCTGGTAATTTGGACATGGGATATTGGCCTCTGGCTTCAACTCGGCGAAGTTGGAAGGGGCTGCTGGCCGAATCCTCTGCTGTGGTCTCAGCTGCCGTCGAGCCCAGCAGGTTTTTCCTTGCTTCAGATGTACATAGTGGTGTCACCATGGACTCTATTGCGTTTCTGTCCATGCACTCTGGTTCTCTGTTTTGTGGGACCGGCACATTTTGTGCAGCCTGGACCTTCTGTCCCTCAGAGGTTCGCGGCGACTCTCCTGAGTTCCCACACTTCAGATCCTTGGGGTATTTTTTACTGGTATAAGCATCTGCATTCAGTTGTTTTGGCTGCTGCCCATCGCCCCGCATCGGGTGTTCTAGTGGATCGTGACCCTTTGCTGGTCAAGAGGTTCAGAAGCGAAGCCACTCTTCCGGGTAGTTCCCATGTCGAACCGGCTGATACGGACCATGAGTTTAGGGAGACCCTCTCCTTGCTCATGCACATTCTTTCCAAGATACTTCACGTTGTCACCAGCAAGGCTACTAGTGGCTTCCAGGTACCCCCTGCAGCACCACCTCCCGGGATTGGAAGCAGGCCGCTTTCTGATCCCCCTGGTGTTCCTACACCATGGGAGGCATCGGCTGGTTTGCCAGAGTTGGGCTATGTGTCTTCTGACTCAGTGGATGGGTCAGACACACCTGATGTCAAGAGCCATCAATCTTCTGACTTGTGGGCAGCTCTTGACTGCCCTTCTGGAACTCCAACCGTCAGACCAGGTTTCAGCCAGGCCGCGATCATCAGTCGCGTGCCTACAGCCTGTGGAGCAACCACCCGGGTTCCTTCGACTGTACCAGTCGGTACAAGTGGTCCAAGCTTTTGCAGCATTGCACTCTAAGCCGAATTCCAAGGCTATGAAGACTTTGTTTTTCACCAGGGCTGATACCTTTTTGCCTTCAGTGTGTTATTGTTCCTACGATTCTGCCAATCTGTCGGTCAGCCAGACTTTGACGGTCTTGGATCAGGACTCCTACGCCAGTCTTTCCAAGTCGGCCCTTATTACTATGGCGACTTTGGAGACCCTGTTGGGGTTATCCAGAGAGATGCTACTCATTCTTTCTCCCTCGGATCATAGTGTCTCTGCCTTGGCTACTTATCTGCCTCCAGATAAGTTTAATGATGTACAGGCTCCTTTGCGTGTGATCTCTAGTGCACTCATGCATCTTAATCGCACACATGCCTGTAACATGGCCAACTTGGAATTAGTTCGCCGGGATGCTGTGTTGGACACAAGCCATTCCCTTCCTGAAGGGCAGTGCACTGCTCTTCCATCCGCTTCTTTGGTGGGTGTTCATGACTATTTCATGGTTCCATGGCGACGGTCCGGGATGACGTCCTGCATCATTCCAAAGATCAGCTGCTGCTTTGCCAGCTTGATAGCCTTCTGTCAGAGGCTGGGGCCATGCTAAGCCTAACAGACGCTCTTCTGCTTCCTCAGAAGCCAAGGACTGATCCTCCTGTCGCCACTTCTTCCTCTTACTCATTTGGTAAGGATTCTTCATCTAGCAGAGGAGGTGGTTTCTCGTTTCATGGGCCTCGCCAGGGCTCGAAATGAAGGTCCTCACCTCGATTCGTCCCAGGTTGGAGGAAGGTTATCGTTGGGCCACGATCACATCCAGTCCTTGGGTGTTAGCTGTTGTTTGGTCTGGCCTGCAGATATCCTTTTGGAGGCACTCCACTCTGTCGAGGGTGCCTCTTCCAACCCAATTTCCATCAATGCAAGTTTCACATCTGGAACCTTTGATCAGAGATAGACAATCTCCTGTCAAAGGTGGAGATCGAGGTCAATAACATTCATTCAGTGGGATTTCTTTCCCGCCTGTTCTTGGTGCCGAAGAAGGACGGCCGACTCCGACCAGTTATTGATCTGAGTATCCTGAATCAGTCATTGCTCCCACGTTCAGCACGGAGACTTTCAGGTCGGTTTCCCACTCCATTCACCAGGGAGATTTCGCTTCCAGCATTGACCTGAGAGACACTTACTTTCATGTTCCAATTCATCAGACATCCTGAAACTATCTCAGGTTTGGCTTTTCTGGGGTGAATTTACCAGTTCAATGCCATGCCTTTCGGCCTCGACCTTGCTCCTTGGGCCTTCACCTGACTAACGTTGCATGTGATAAGCCTTCCATCGCACACAGTCCAGGCAGCTCTTCACATCAACCAGAAGGAGCTTCTTGCTCTTCTGAGTTTTCGGCAGTGGATCCCCCACCTTTCGAATCGTCAGGTCCTTCTGTTGTCCGACAATTCGACAGTGGTCGCTTACAATCGGATGAGGACAGCATGTTCCCATGTACAAATTGGCTCAGGATCTTCTACTGCTCGCTCAGGATGTCAATGCCGGACGACTCACTATCCCTGGGGCAGGGTCATTTCCACCGAGTGGATGCTTCAAGGGCAGTGTTCCAGTCGATTTGCGTTCTCTGAGGTCGTCCCCACATCGATCTTTTTGTGACCCGTTGGAACCATCTGGTGGACACTTTCGTGTCCCCATGTCCAGATCCTCTGGCTTTCATCGTCTGTGCTCTATCACTCGATTGGAACGGTCTGGGTGGCTACGCCTTCCCACCAGTTCCAATTCTGCCTCAGGTTCTAGCCAAGATACAAACCTGCAGTTGTCGAGTCATTCTGATCGCTCCCCTGTCGCCTCAGCAGGTGTGGATCAATCAGCTCCACTCTCTGTTGGCGGCGGGTCCGGCATGTCTCCCTGTACGTTGCGACCTTCTTTGTCAAGGTCACCCGAGGAGGTTTCACGTCGACCCAACTTCATTATGCCTTCATGCATATCTTTTGTCAGGTCTCCTCCGTAGAGGTTTTCCCGAGCCGAGCAGTGGAGTGCATTTCTTTAAGGCGGCACTCCACTGGTTTGGCCTATGTGGCAACAGTGTTACCTTTACCATTGACTGCTCCTTTTTGACCAAGAATCAGATACTAGAAACTACTCCACCTATCTGTATCAGGGCTCTTAGTTCTGCTGAGGATAATCACCCTTTGCTCTGTCCGATTCGTTCAATTTGCATTTATCTCTACTGGACGCAGTTTATTAGGAAAGGCAGGAAGCGATTCTTTGTCTTTTATCCCTGGTCGACAGAAGATCTCTCCTCAATACATTTCTTATTGGATTTGTCTTGCTATTCACGTGTCATATGCTTGTCTAGCAACTGACTATTGTATTACCAGTCGAATTTCTTCCCACGAGGTGCGTGCATTGTCTACCTCCTGGGCTTATGCCAGCTCCGTCAAGTTGTCGGATCACTCTCACTCACCATCATTCTCTTAAACATTTCACTAGGGGGGCAATAAATCACCTGCCTTCATTCTATGTATGGAAATTATGTCTATACATCAAGTTCTATATTGCATTTCAATCATCCGTTGCCTGACCCCACTTGGAGATGATACTTGTAAAACATAATCTCGCATAACTAAAATCTTTCATTTTTTGCTTAAGAGATAGCTTATGACAGCTTATGACACCTCATTGGAATGAGCTCAATGAGCTCATTCCAATGAGGAGTCATAAGTTATATTTTTAGCACAAAAATGAAAAAAATAACAAAATTTGTATGGTTATTATCATGTAGAGTGCTGGCCAGTTTTGGCTGTCATGTTAGATAAGGTGTTAAAATCACTCTCTTGAATTTTTCACGCTCGTAAAATCAAAACTCGCCTGCATTCTCTTCCCGGCAGTCACTGGTAATTTTCAATTGGATGCAAATAAGTTGTGTACGTCTTTTACTATTGTGGCTTTAAATATTTTTCAGTGGCACACACTCTGATTTCTGGAGAGCTACAAATCTTTTTGTGTTCTCCGACATATTTGTACACTTTCTTTTTCAAAGACATTTGATCATAAACTTTCTTCTTTAACAACCATATTATTCCTTTACCCATCACAAAGTGTTCTGCCAAGAAATTTTTGAGTGTCGGATAACTGGTGATTGAACACCCATTCTAATAGGTTCTGTCTGTGCTAAACATGACCTTGAGGAGATCAAGTGATCATTAAAAAAGCCATTTTTGAACCAAAGTTTTAATATAGTTTAATCATTTTATTTAGAGTGCCTAATGAACTCTACGATAATTTTGACATTCTAGTGGTAGTTGTATTCTTACCTGGCAAGCAAATGGCATGGAATTCGCCTGTATTCTCATTGCATTTATCTTTGCTGAACTGGAATTTTTCTGTACCGAAGGTTGATTTTTTTTTTTACTTTCTTTTTTTGTACTTTTATATGTTGATTTTGTCAGACTTTTACATTTCAGTGATAAAAGAAATTCCTTAAGACTTTCTCTATTCTCTGAAAAAGGAATTAATTATAAAGACATAACGTATAATTCAGAACTTCATTTGTTTAGGTGTCTGGGTGCATTTTAAAATGACTAACGGAATGAGTAATTTCTTTATTACCACAGGCCCCAACATCAGCCAAGGGGGCTTAAAAAACAAGATTATCATTTAGAGAAGAATTCAGTTCCACATACATCATCTGTGGTTAGTTATCACTATCAAGCAGTGAAGTGATGTAATTATTTATAACTGTATTGTTTTTGCAAAGTGAACATTTAAACTCCTTTCTTTCTTGAATTACCCTTTTCCTTAAAAATTGTAATTTGTTCATGATGCCACCTTTCACAAAAGCATCCCATCAGTCCATGTCACTCATCTATTCAACATGAATAGTGATACCAAGTAACCACTATCAGCTGGGGCACAGTGACGTTGCGGTAACCGGTTCTCATCAGATCACCGAAGTTAAGCAATATCGAGCTCGGTTAGTCCTCAGATGGGTGATCGTCGGAGCGATCAATTCTGACTCCTGCATTGTCCTTGGGCAAGGCACTTAACCCTGATTGTCCACATGGGGGCACATTGACGCTGTGTACTAAGGCGTACTACATGTCGATTGCACGCATGTCTTCAACCAATTCAACCCTGCCTGTGCTGCAGTGCGGAGTTACGATGTTGGGGAGCTGACAGCTGCTCATCATTACTCGGTGGTTCTTTCTGGATACTCCAGCTTCCTCCACCCGTAAAACTGTCACAGTCATGATTAGCCATTGTGCATAAGTATGTGACCTTAAACACCAACAAATAAATAATAAATAACCACTATCACCAGCCCAAACCACCACCTCTTCATATTCATAATTTCATACACAACTGCATTGCTACACCTGTGTGTTATTGTTCTCATGTCATTTTTTTTCCATAAATTAGAAAGAACAGGCATTACATTTCCACAAACTTTTGTATGCAAGCACAACCCACAACTGCCCCAAAATATCGAGGTTTGCAAGGCTGGATTGGCAATAACAAAACATTGTAATGTAAATTATTAAAAAAGGAGATCAAATAAAAACATCCAATTTTGATTCTTTTTGCGGCGAGTTTTTTTTCCGTGTAAATTACAGTTTTTGTGTGTTTGGAAGACTTTCAAAGACACAAATCAACTAAGATTGATAGGTAAGTTTTTTTAATCATATATTTTGAAATTTGTACAATTAACTGGTAGAGTGCTAAATTATTTCTGGTCATCAAAATTTGTTCATGTGTCTTTGCCTTGTTACAATTTATGTGAGAGTGCCAAGGGGCACTCTCCCATAAATTCTAACAAGGCAAACCCATATAGACTTAGTAATTTCATTTCTAAGATAATATGAAGCACATCAACGAAATATGACAACTTTAGGCTGGGGTACCTGCTCATCATATGAAAGCCCCGATAGTGGATCCAGCACTCTACCAGTTAAGAACCTGTAAAAAAAAAATCCTAATGCCACCAATTTCCTAAACACTTCAAATGAATGAGCTCAGCATACAGAGTTGAGGGAGAGCAAGAGTTTTACCTAGAGAGAGAGTTTAACACTTGCCACACTAAGTATTTTTAAAAATATTTATATACTTATACCTCTGGCACCGTAAGCCATATTTTACTTACAGTATGTAACTAGCATTGTTCTGTTGAAGAACAAAAACGAATGAACAGCTATCTTAGGTTTGATTGTCATTAGGAGTCGCTTCCACAAAGAAAAGAACAAAATAATGTATTGACAATTTGCAAGGTATCGAGAATCCTGACACAATATAAACGCACCAACTAGCTTGCATACCTACTAATACGAAGCTGATAGAAACAGAGAGCTAAAAGAGTGGAGCATAGCCCTTCGATCTTAATGCCCTCCCCCCACTCCATTTTTTATCAACGCATGCTATCATGCACAATACAATTATATGTGCTATTCTCATAAAATGATCCCTGTTAACTGCTGACCTACAACTGTCTGTGCAACTGATAAAGGCCCAAAAAGCCTTATATCTCTGGCAGACTCTCAAAGGCCATGGAGATGATGGGAGGTGAACTCAAATTTGATTTTCCAGGACCCGTACGTTCCCTGATGATGTCTAAAAAGCAATGACTTTGTCCGCAATAATGCGGTGGTGGATCCAGTTAGTGTCATTTAAAGACTCATATTCTATGCTGACCATGGATTGAAAACAAATAGATATCGATTGTGTACCGATTTCTTTCCTTCCTGGTACCATTGACAGAACAAGCCTCCTACATTTCCTAGAATGAGCAACTCCCTTGACATACATCCTAAACACCCTGGTCGATCAATATTGCCACCAGAATATTTGTAAGGGATTTGGACAAGAAGGAAGTTACATCATAGGATGCATGTGCAGTCCAGTGGAGAGCTTCAGGCCTGGCAATCTAGAAAATCAAGGAGTGAAAAACGGTTTCCTTCCTCAGATTGCTTGGGAGTGTAATTGCAACTGAAATTTTCAGTGCAAAAACTTGTATGGCACACCCATCTCATTATTCAAAATGTATTCAATTCTTATGGGAGTGCGGTGGGTTCAGTAGGTAGAGGTGCAGGCTGCAAGCCGAGAGGTCCTCGGTTCGAATCCTACCTGCGGCAACTGTGTTGTGTCCTTGGGCAAGACACTTCATCTCCATTGCCCGCGTGGGGGCACGATGGCGCCATGTACTAAGGCGTACTGCACGTCGATGGTGTGCATGTCTTCAACCAATATTACCCTGCCTGTACTGCAGTGCGGAGTTACAATGTTCGGGAACTGGCAGCTGCTCGTTGTAGCTCGGTGGTTCTCTCCGGGTATTCCGGCTTCCTCCACCCATAAAACTGTCACGGTCATGATTAGCCATGGTGCATAAATATGTGACCTTAAACACCAATAAATAAATAATTCAATTCTTATGTGCCAGTCTTCTGCATTCAAAATGTATTGAAATACAATACAGAATGGGGCATAAATTATTGCAAATCAATGCAACATTGACAAATCGTCCCGAGTTCCAATGTGTTCTCTGTGCCAGTAGGCACAGAGAACACATTGGAACTCAAGGGACGAAATGATAATAGATTTTAAAGGCAGTCCCAAACAGTTCTGCCATTCCGGAAAATTGTCCTCCTCAATTCTTTCTAGGCGTGCTGCACTCCTAAAGAATTCTAGACCTAGAGCTTTAACCACACTCTTGCAGTGTTTTTCTTTGTAGTTTGACTCTTTGGAGTCAGAATTGGTGGGGTGGGTTTATAGAAAATAAGCTCTGGAGAGCATAAGTTGATGCAAATGTGAGGCTGAATACGAAATGAAACTGTGAAAGACACTGTAATGCAACTTGACATGTTTGACAACAATTTTGGCCCTTTTGAATGGTGATAAATATTTGCATGAAAGTACTTTTTCAGTTATCAGAAATGAAAAAATGTTTTTACCCTATGACCCCCCCCCCCCCCTTCCTTCCATGTCGGAAGGGATTTTATGCCCCCCCCCCCCCCCCCCAAAAAAAAAAATAAATAAATAAAATTACCCCAACGGCCACCAACCCCACTCCCCACTCAAGATTATCTTCGTTTATTGATATTGATGACAAATTTTATACTGCTCACCCCTTTTCAGTGAAAATGGACTTTCCAAGCAGCAGAAGTGTACTAGTTCATGGATGAGTCAGACCTTTCAAAATCTCCAGTTGTGAAAGAGTAAACCCAAAAGCCATACAAATATTGACCCTTAACCTAACACAGCCTTTTTTTTTAAAAAATAAACTAAATTTCATATTTCTTGCAAAAATTAATCTTTATTTCTCGATAAAACCATACCAATATGGATGCCATTTGAACTGGTTCGTTGAGTCAGTTTCAATGACATTTTATTATACTGATATGATTTCCAAGATATTTCAGGCTGTATTACCTCATTTTGGTTAATTTTCTGCCCATTTTTGGCTGGTACATTAAGCAAAGGGTTAGTCTACAGACAGACTGGAGATAGTAGCTGTATTTACCTTAGTGCTTCCAATTCTCCCGACCTTCTATGATTGTAAATGAGAAGCCTGGCTTCAACTAGTATGACAGTCTTCCAGAATCTCTGTCAGCAGCAGATGAATTCACATCTAGTGCCTTTAGTTCTTCGACCAGATGCAAGGATGAACTTCGCAATGTCGTTGGGATGAATAAGTTCCTCCTTGTTGAACTGTCTCTGACAGTGTTAACTGTCGCATACCATTCCATTTTCCTAAGATCCATAAAGTCTTTAGCTTCTTGCTTTCTTATATCATCACCTTCCTTTATAGAGTACCATAACCAAGTTTGCTTGATGCGATGCGCATACTATCGAATCTTGACTTGATTGCAGTACTTTGGATAATTAAGTTCAGAAATGTCATCTTTGTCTTTACAACATATTTCAAGTGCACAGTGAGCAATTCTGTCAAAGTTTTTCGGAACAAGCATTTCACTTAATGTGTAGTCTTGTGTTCCAGAACTTCTTCTGAATGCCAGCAGAAGTAGGGTCCTGCGAATATTCGAGATTCGATTCGATATCGATACCATACATATGCTTCGAGATCGATCCCAAATCAGTCTCAGGATTTGATTTTTTCGAATCTCTCGTACTAACTTCAATTTGTTACATTTCCAACAAAAATAGGAAGGATAAAACTGTCATTAGAAAATTCATTCATGTAGGCTCAATTCCTATTTATTTGAGTAATTGACAATGTTTTATAGTTAGGTAAGGTGTGAATTTGGCCCAGAACATTATCCATAGTTTTGGCTTTTGAAGGCTTAACTGGTTACTATTCACATTCTTAAGAACATGAATAGTAACAAGTTAGGCCTTCAAAAACTAAAACTATGGACAATAGGCCTAGCTGTTTCAGCGACGGTGCTACAGAGAATATTTAGTTATTGGTGTTTAAGGTGTTCACTCTGTCGCGTAAGGATCATCACAGTGTCCCGTAACTTCCGTTTGATGCAATATGAAATAACTTGCCTTTTAAGACTCGATTCGGGATTCGATTTGATGTCGATATCAGAGACACGATTCGATTCGAGATTCGATTCGAAAAGAAATTTGTGATTCGCAGATTCCTATGCAGAAGCCTAGTTGCTAACCGCATATGGAAGGTGGCATAATATCTCCTTTTTAGCTGTGACTAGCAGCTCTATAAGTGGCAATTCGGTCTGTCTTGTCGGTCGGTCAGTCTGTCTGTGACCAACGAGTTTGTCTGTGACCAACGAGTTTCAAAACTCAATAACTTTTGAAATACTTGATGGAATGACTTTATATTTGGCATGTAAGTGTATCTTATTGATGTCTAGCCACTGTTCAATGCATGTGTTGTTCCAAATATTTTTCTTGGAGTTATGGCCTTTGATGAACTTAGAATGTCGGTCGGTCTGTCTGTGACCAACGAGTTTCAAAACTCAATAACTTTTGAAATACTTGATGGAATGACTTTATATTTGGCATGTAAGTGTATCTTATTGATGTCTAGCCACTGTTCAATGCATGTGTTGTTCCAAATATTTTTCTTGGAGTTATGGCCTTTGATGAACTTAGAATGTCGGTCGGTCTGTCTGTGACCAACGAGTTTCAAAACTCAATAACTTTTGAAATACTTGATGGAATGACTTTATATTTGGCATGTAAGTGTATCTTATTGATGTCTAGCCACTGTTCAATGCATGTGTTGTTCCAAATATTTTTCTTGGGAGTTATGTCCCTTGATGAAATTAGAATTTTGTGAAATAGCACAACCCGTCGCAGATACGGCATCGATGTCGTGATTTTTCTTTTGTTGTCAATGCTCTTCATTAACCAGATGTCTCCCAGGAAAACAATTAGATAATCCCCCACAGCTACCTCGGTAAGATAATCTTTCTTCATATTGGGAAAAACTTCAGACTGGAGCATTTTGGACCCAGTTTGTGTAAACTTCCCAGTCATAACACCAACCCGAATTATAGCAGTTCCCTTGTGATAGTGACTTTCTTTTTTCCTGGGCAAGTTTTGTGATGGTTTGTTATAGAGGTTCGTAGACCAATCCATTCTTCACAATTCGAACATGGTCCATATTGCTCGAGTTCAAATTTTCCCTTCTTCCTCCTTTGCAACAGAAGTTTACCTTCTTTGTGTCTGAGCACTTTCAAGTTATGCAGATTGTCACCTTTAGTTCTCAGCAGTGTCAGATTGTCTTTCATTTTCTTGCCCAAACTCCCCTTATTTTTTTCATCTGTTTCCCGGACTTTGATGTACCTGAGTTCCCTAATTTCTTTTAGTGCCTTTCTCTTTTTCGAGGAAGATCATTGTCGTCATATCTATCATGGTCATCAAAACTTTGATTTCTCTTGCTTTTCTTCCACACCATTTAACCCTTTGAACACTGATGGTATCTTCCATGCCAGTTAAATGGCAGAAATTGGAAGAGTCCATATCCATTATTTGGGGATAGAGCAATACACATTGAAAATTTTAATTGTTTTACCACACACGTTCACTTAGCCATCCTACTTAACCCTTTACCCAACGCAGTCGATTTCAGAATTTATTTTTTTAAATCTCATTTTTTTAATTTTTTCAAAAAATTTCAACAAACCGATATCATGTGACCCCTCTTTGGAACGAGCTTGTCGAGCTCTTTCCAAAGAGGGGTCACATGATATGGTTTTGTTGAAATTTTTCGAAAAATATTTTTTCAGCTGCTGAATTTGCATATTACGCGGGCAGATGTGGCCGATTCGTTGGGTAAAGGGTTAATAAAATTATGATGTACTGTGTTCCTGGACCAGAAAAGCGGTCTTGTGTGTTGAAAGAGTTAAGGTGTATTCATCATTGGCATAAAAAAAAATTGATTTTGGGGGGATTTTTTTTCATACCCCCATGTGCCAAGTGTACCTCGTTAAGATCTCTTTCCATATTCTCTGTTTGCAGAACTTCATTTGCATCTTTTTCGGTATTAACAGGATCCCAAGACTGGAGTTCAATGATCTCTGACACAGCGTCATCGTAATCATCGCTTTCTTTATCCTCACTCTGCTCATCATCTATGTAATCGGGATCATCACTATCATCTTCACTTGTACTGTCTTCCATAATTTCTTCATTGTCACTGTAACTAATAAATCCATCATCAATATCAGTCTTCTGATCATTTCGACCGTTACTGTTCTCCTGATCACCCATCTGTTCATTTCGGTCATTCTTATGCATTCCTATTTGTTCGAACCTGCCGGAGCGCGGTGGCTGAATAGGTAGAGGTGCAGGCTGCAAGCCGAGAGGTCCTTGGTTCGATTCCCACCTGCGGCAACTGCGTTGTGTCCTTGGGCAAGACACTTCATCTCCATTGCCCGCGTGGGGGTACGATGACCCAGTGTACTAAGGCGTACTGCACGTCGATGGTACGCATGTCTTCAACCAATCTACCCCTGCCTGTGCTGCAGTGCGGAGTTGCAATGTTGGGGAGCTGGCAGCTGCTCGTCGTTGCTTGGTGGTTCTCTCCGGGTACTCAGGCTTCCTCCACCCGTAAAACTGCCAAAATCATGATTAGCCATTGTGCATAAATATGTGACCTTAAACATCAATAAATAAATAAATAAATTGTTCGAACCTGCCCTTTTTTGTTCACCAATTTGTTCATCTATGCTATTTTCCTGTTCACCTATTTGTTCATCATTTCTGCCAACTTCCTGTTCACCCATTTGACCTTCATTTCTGACATCTTCCTGCTCACTCATTTGTTCAACATTTCTGCCATCTTCCTGTAGATCTATTTGCTCACCATTTCTGCCATCTTCTTGCTCACCCATTACTTCTTCATTTCTGCCACCTTCCTGTTCACCCACATGTTCTTCAAGTCTGCCATCTTCCTGCTCAACCATTTGTTCAACATTTCTGCCATCTTCCTGTTCACCCATTTGACCCATTTGTTCAACATTTCTGACATCTTCCTACTCACTCATTTGTTCAACATTTCTGCCATCTTCCTGTAGATCTATTTGCTCGTCATTTCTTCTTCATTTCTGCCACCTTCCTGTTCACCCACATGTTCTTCAAGTCTGCCATCTTCCTGCTCAACCATTTGTTCAACATTTCTGCCATCTTCCTGTTCACCAATTTATTCATCATTTCTGCCATCTTCCTGTTCATCCATTTGTTCATCGTCCCTGCCATTTTGCAATCTTCCATTTGTTTATCATCTCTGCCATTCTTCCATCCTCCATTTATGTTGTTATCACCATCCATATTTAGTCCACCTGGCATATCATAACTATCAATGTTGCCATAACAACTACCATACTGACCATCTGATAAAAGATAAATACAATATTCATGTATATCAGTTGTTGTTTTATTATTTAATTAGAGTTTTAAAGTCACATTTAACTACTAAAGTTCAGTGTTCACGCTGTTGATAGCCATTTTCGTAAATTGCGATAAAACACATAGAGGAAACCGGTTGACTAAAAAAATGACTAAAGTTAATTTTTGTCACTTGAGGCAATAGTTATGACGCTTGGCGTAACTAAATGAAGCTTACCAAATTGGACAGCAAGTATCACACAGCATATGGGATTAATTGGTTGCAGGTCATTATTCACACCTTGGTCAAGACCTATACATTAGCTACCATATTTACTCAATGTATTGGGACACTCTGATTTGGGACACACATTTTTTCCAGAAAACTATTTTTTTTTTATGCTCCAAAGTTTGGGACATTCAGGAGATTTGTTTCCAGTTGGCCCGTCGCTAGTAGCAGACGATACTCATAAAAAAAATTCTTGAGTAACTAAAAATTTTCATTTTTTGCTTCCAAAACATACCTTATGATCCCTCATTGGAACGCGCGCAAATACGCTCATTCCAATGAGGGATCATAAGCTATGTATTGGAAGCAAAAAATGAAAATATAAAAAAAAATTGGACGGCGATTTTCGTATATAGTGATGGAAAACGAATCACACACAACTTTATTCAGCATCAAATCAAGACCAGGCTCTGTTCTTTCCCCATTTTCTAAGAGTTGGGACACCTGTGAAAATAATTATTTTTAGCTGTCCCAATACAGAGAGTAAATATGGTATACATTGCTGGTAACACATTGGTTATGGGTAAAGAAAGGATAATTTACTTAAGGCAAGGCATCATATTACATATTCTTTTGGTGTCATTTTAATCATTCCATGTATAAACATTTTTAGCTCAACTTTGATGTAAGTCATTAGCTCAACTTTGACGTAAGTCAAATTTGAGGTTATGCCATGGCCCATCGTCTGTCTGTCCATCCATCATCAATTCAATACGGCTCTGGCTAGAGGCTGTATTTATGAACCGATCTTTACGAAACTTCTTGAGTACCTTTGTTATCACCGTGGGCCGAGAACGATTGTTTTGGGGTGCGGTCCGAAATTCAAGATGGCCACCGACAGCCATTTTCTACCTTGGTGCAACCAGTTTTTTGTACAGAACTTCTGTATGAAAGTTCTGATTCGAATAAATTTTTGTCTGAATGTTTAGTAACATGGAATACATCACATATAATACAAGTTTTTTTCTTGTGCAGAAATTCTGCAAATTAGATGAACTTTGAATCTTTCAGTGCTACTTACATACAGTAAATACACATGTCAATACGGCTCTGGCTAGGGGCTGTATTTATGAACCGATCTTCACGAAACTTCTTGGGTACCTTTGTTATCACCTTGGGACGTGAGCGCATGTTTTTGGGTGCCTTGGTTATCACTGTGCTATGAGAACAAATATTTTTGGGTTCAGTCTGACCCACTCTGGGACTCAAAGATTTCTTTTCTAGTTTAGCATCTAACTGTCGCCCACCTTTACAATACTTTACCTGTACATTTGTTACAGGCTACAGTTAGCATTTATGTACAGACCATTACAATACTTTATATGTACCTTTGTTATCAGGTCATTACCTAGATGTTTGTCATTGCTGTGTCACATACTATACATGTACATGTCTTACACAAATTGAGCTACAGTTTCATTGGCACTTTCATTTTTATACGCCCGTTTAAAAAACGGTTGTATTATGTTATCAGTCTGTCCGTCTGTCCGTAAACAATTTGGTTTCCATTCATTTTAAGTCGAATGCCTTGACGGATCGACATCAAACTTTCAGAAGTTGTTTTTAGCATTAAAATACAGGTCAAGCTTGATATTAGTGTTTCTCAGTCCATCTGCTGCAGAGATATGGCCCTTTGAAAACACAATTTTTCTAAAAAAAATTGGTTTCTGTTCATTTAAAGTCAAACGCCTTGACGGATTGACATCAAACTTTCAGAAGTTGTTTTTAGCAATAAAATACAGGTCAAGTTCGACATTGGTGTTTCTCAGTCCATCTGCTGCAGAGTTATGGCCCTTTGAAACCACAATTTTAGAAAAAAAAATTGGTTTCTGTTCATTTAAAGCCGAACGCCTTGACGGATTGACACCAAATTTTTCAGATGTTGATTTTATACACCCGTTTGAAAAATGGGAGGTATTATGTGAATGGTCTCTCCACCCATCTGTCTGTCTGTCCATCCATGGACACATTTCGTTTCCGGACGATAACTTTAGTTGTAATGGATTGAGCTGTGTTAAATTTGGCATGTGGATTTAGTATGATAAAATACAGGATGGGTTCGATTTCCGTTTCTAGCGGCCCATTTGCAGTAGAGTTATCGCACTTTATTTAGCCCAACTTTTCATTTCCGGACGATAACTTTAGTTTGGCTTGACCGATTTATTTCAAATTTTCAGTTTTATATTTTTGACCACAAAATACAGCTCAAGTTCACTTTTGACCACAATCGCATATACCTTTCTAGAGTTATTCCCCTTGAATGATTTCAAATTTGTGGATTTTGTGGTTTCCGGATGATAACTTTAGTTTGCCTTGACCAATGTTTTTCAAATTCTCAGATATTGTTTTTGACCACAAAGCACAGCTCAGGTTCACTTTCAGCCAAAATCGCATGTACCTTTCCAGAGTTATTCCTCTTGAATTTGTGCATTTTGTGTTTTCCGGATTATAACTTTAGTATGGCCTAACTGTTGGACATAGAATGAATCAAATATTTAGTTTCCGGATGATCAACTTTTATTATTTGTTTTCCGAGTGGTTCCAAACTTGGTATGTTGTTTAATCACAACAAAATACAGGTCAAGTTCGAATGTGGGGTTGGTCCAAACAATTTTCACCCTCACCCCAACCTTACCCCAACCCTTCAAAAATACAAAATGGGCGTATATTGTCCCTCTATTCGGTGCTCTTGTTAGTTTTTGATTAAGTGATAGTCAACATGTTGAATTGCAATTTAGTGACACAGCCTCACTACGTATTTCCTCTATAAAAGTTCAAGTCTACAGGCATGCAGGTTGCATCAATTATTAAAGAGCTTTTTAATTTATTTTTTTAAAACTATCAAAAAAATCTACTTTGAGTTTTCAAAAAAAAAAAGAAACCCATGCAAATATGAATGTCAATAGAAACATCTCATTTCACTGGATGGAACAGGTAAAACACATTTAGAAACACAATTTTTTTTGTCTCCTACCCCCAAGACCCAGGGGTAAATTCAGAAACTACAGAAGTTGGCACAGACAAGGCAGTGCATGCACAAAAAGACTTTTGGCTTTTACCGTTGATAGGCCTTATTTGGCCATTAATTTTTCTCAATACAGTAGAATCCTCTTAATTGAATATCCATTTTGTTGGTGAAAATTATTCATTTAACAAGAGTATACAATTAACAGGGATTTTGTCAGTTTCCTGTGTTCTGGAGGTAAACTGAGCATTTATTCTATTATATCTTGTTTGACAGAGCTCATAGAGCTCTGTCAAACAAGATATAATAGAATAAATGCCTGTATTGGATGTAGTGAGGCCAAAAAGGTTGATAAATAAGGGGAATTTGGTGCGTGTCACAGTAATTTTTTCAACATATTACAAAAGTTTATATACAATTAACAGGAGTTTACTCTACAACCCATATGCAATTAACAGATCAAATTTGTACTGAAGGTATGGTAAATGGTTTTGTGTTTGTAAATTATATTCAATTAACAGGGATATACAATTAAGAGATATCCGATTAAGTGGGCTCCACTGTACTTGTATTGTGTCTGAAACGGACATTTTCAGTGGGATTTTATTGGATCTGATGAATTTTATTAAGAGATAAGAGCGCAACTGTGGTTAGAGTAGGTTGCAATAACAAATAGGTTTTACTCTATGGGACCTTTCATTGAAGACCACTTTTTTCTGGCAAGAAATTGTCTCTCAAGACAGCTTCTACTGTATTTTCAAATGTGTGATGCAAGTCTTATTAAATTGTGAAAGCTAATCAGAATACTTCCATTGTATGTCTTCTGGAAATTAGGGCTGTCACAATTTTTTAATTTAGGAATCGATTAATCGTCGCAAATAATCAATAATAATCGATTAATCATACCTAGATGATCCCCCTCTCTAAAGTCGATAAAAAATAAAGTTCAAGTCAGTTGACCTACCTCTGGTAAACAACGAAGATGATCCTCTTTTAGGTACATTCAAAGCTTTGATGTTCTGAACTTCTGAACCGTCAGTGTAATAATCAAGACCGGTCGGCAGTTGCGAACTTCGCAACTGCCGACCGGTCTTGATTATTACACTGACAGTTCAAAAGTTCAGAATGTCAAAGCTTTGATGAATGTACCTGAAAGACAAATGCTTCCAACAGCTTCTTGGGGTTTGACATCGATGTCCTTAACTCTTTACCTTTAGAAACAATAGTTTTTTTCATCAAATTTTCTTTTAATTATTAAACGTCTAAAGCAGTATACAATTTACCAATTATTTGACAATGAAAAATACTAATCGATTTCGCTGTGACCGATCAACAATTGATTAATCATGACAGTCCTAGTTGAAATGCCTTCAATATACCATAAAGTTACTTCTTCTTTAATATTTCCGAAACTGTGGAATTACTAGTAATTAATAAGGAAATCAAGAGATTGTTTTAACCCTTTCACAGATGAATTCCCGAGAATTTTCAGTGTACTGAGTTGTCAAATTAAGCCATGGCTACTTCTCAGCAGCAGTAGTTTTTGTAAAAGTCAATGTATGTATATTTTTGGGAAAAATTTCCATTCACAGCTGTTCTTCAAAAGCAAGAAAATGAAGGAACCAAACAATTAAAACACAGCCTCTGCTTATATTGTCAAATGAAAACACCCTCGATTGTTAAACTCTGGGATGAGACTAGTGAAAATTGATAGCAAAGCTTACCTTGAATCATACTGATATTTTCCAATTTATTGCTGATCCCGTTCTGTCGCCATTCAACGTTTTCAGTTCATATTCTTAACATATTTACATCCAAGCTTGTTCATGCCGTGCACACTTTTTACATACGGAAGTCACTCCTCACCGAAAACGTCATTTCCGTTTATACATTTCAGCCCAGCCACATCAAGGGAGATAACTACACTATTAACATATATTCCACTGTTTTTTGTTTTTTTTTATATTTGTTTTGGTTATAAAATGAAGTATATACAAGAGTTCTGCTCAGATGCATGCACAATGTACATCCAAAGTCCTTCAACTGTTGCACCATCATTCATCAATTTTTATACTTTATTTGTGGGTAATTTACCACTACTCAATAAATCTGCCAAGTCTTTAGTAGCGGCTCCTTTCTTTGTCAAAGAGTTTGATAACTGATGAGAGCTCTCTATCCAGTACACTTGAAATTTCTTCCTTCTTCAACATTTGTTTAACCCTTTACCTAACATGAAAAGCAGACGACACTTGCAATAACAATTCTTGAATAACTAATTTTTTTCATTTTTTGTCTCAAAAACATAGGTTATGACCCCTCGTTGGAACGAGCTCGTTCCAACGAGGGGTCATAACCTATGTTTTTGAGACAAAAAATGAAAAAATAATGAAAATTAATTGACGAATTTTGAGAACAGCACTGGCCGGTTTTGGCCGTTACGTTGGGTAAAGGGTTAATGTTAGCAATGTCAATCTGAGTCTCTTCTCTGAAACTAATTTAGTTGAACCAATGTTCTCAACTAATGATCTATTGAATGTAAATATATCAATGGGTTCAGTTAATACACATCCCAAATAATATGCCATATCTATGCCATCAACCATAGCTAAAGTTTCGGCTGCAATTGTACTTTTAACTACTCTACTGATCTTCACTGATTTCCAGCTTAGTGGACAACAGTTACCATTTTTATCTGTCAATAAGACTATAAAACCAGACGAGCTTGAGAACCCATCAGACAAATTTGCAAAGGAAGCGTCACAATATACTCTTAGCCTCATGCTATTTATGTCAGTCATTCTGGGAAAAATAATGTGGTAAGGCCTAAAAAAAATAAAAAATCTGTTTCTCAGGCCCTCCCACATGGTCATTTTGGCTGCCGCATACTCTCTTTTTATAACCAATTTAAACTTTAAAAAAATAAAAATTAAATGGTTTATGTCTGATATTTTACCCAAGTTAAAAAAATTGATGAATTTGTCCCTTGAGTGCAAGAAGGCTTTGCAATGCTTTAGCATTGCAAAGCCTTCTTGCACTCAAGGGATGAAATACACCACCACCCTTGCTATTCTGTAGATTATGAGGCCTAAAACTTGAACCAAGAACATGAACTTTTGATGGCAAAGAAGTAATTACTGAAATAAAAAATAAAATAAAAAAACGCTCGCACGCATGCAATTTCACAAATAATGGCCTGAGAAACAGAAGATCTACTTTGTGTGGCCTAATCTTCCAATTTTAGTTTCTTGATTAATTTGTAAGCTTGTAAAACATGATCAACTTTGGGATCCTTGGTGGCAGTACTTAACTCTAATGCATCAAAACATGCGTCTGGCCTGGTTTGACTGACAACCCAATTAATCTGACCTATAGTTGAACGTAGTTCAGATATTTCTTCTTCATTCAAGGAATCTTGTTTCCTCGATGCTCATGATTTTGAAATGGGAATACAACCCATAGTATTGATATATTGTGATTGGTTTATAATAACATGATTAGAATCTTGATGTATGTCCAGTCCTATATACTTGAAAGTATTTTGAGCCTGCTTCCCTATTTTGAAAGCATTTAGAATTTTTGAAATTATCTCTTCTTCAAATTCTTCATCACCACACCAAAGAAAGTCATCCACATGCATAAGAAATAAACCTTTAAGCTCATCTCTAAAAAGGTAAAATAGAGCTGGATCATTTTGTGATTGCTTACATTGTAAAGTTTTCAGTACATCACATACTTTGAAATACCAAGTTCTGGATGCATCACACAATCCATAGACGCATTTTCTTAGTTTCCAAAGCTTATGCTCACTTGACCAATCATCTGGTGGTTTTAAATAAACTTCTCTTTCTATTGGTTCCCCTTGCAGAAAGGCTGCCTTCACATCAATGATGTTACAGTTCTATGATAAGGTAGACCCAAGAGCTAAGAAGATTTTAAGAGTTTCTTTACCCACTGTGGGAGAGTCACTCTGTTGTTTATTTTCCTCTTCATAACCTCTAGCGACAAGTCTTGCTTTCACACGTTTCTTTCCATCAATAAATTTTTCTGTAATCACCCATCTAGTAGAAATGAATGGTTGTCCTTGATTTTCGACTTCCTCATAAACTTTAAATGTCTTCCAGTTTTCTATTTCCGTATACTTAGCCTCCTCTATGCATACATTCACTTCATTAGTATCAATGTTTGTGATATTAAATTCATTTTCAGCACTTTGTATTTCATCATCAACATATTTCCATTCTTTCACACCATTCTCAAAATCCACTGATTTTGGCGGAGCAGTTTCTTCTATATCTTTAACCCTTTACCAAACATGAAAAGCAGACGACACTTGCAAAAGAATTTCTTGAATAACTAATTTTTTTCATTTTTTGTCTCAAAAACATAGGTTATGACCCCTCGTTGGAACGAGCTCAGCGAGCTCGTTCCAACGAGGGGTCATAACCTATGTTTTTGAGACAAAAAATGAAAAAATAATGAAAATTAATTGGTGATTTTTGAGAATAGCTCTGGCCGGTTTTGGCCGTTATGTTGGATAAAGGGTTAACATTTAACCATTTGCTATATTTTCGCTGACTTTACCACCTCTTCCAATAACTTCAGCTGTATGCCATTCATCTCCATCATGTAAAAGATATTTTATTCTATCTTTAATTTTTAGGCAAGTTTTTTGAAGGAGCTGATACATTTCCAGGTAAATTATATGTACTTGTTGATTCTTGTGTAATCATATTGGTGTGATACATTGCCTCATTTTCACTGTCATCATCGAGGTAAGAATCTTTTACATTCAGACTTTCATTACATTGTTTACTCTCTTTCGATTTGTTCTGATTCTCTAACTGATTATTATTTGTGTGACTAAATTCTTCACCAGTTTTTACTAGTCCACAAGTAGGAACTCTGATATACAAGCTACCGTGTCTGACAAATACTATTTTGCCATCTTGTCCGAGGACTTTTCCTGGGCCTTTCCACTCATTGTCCTTATCTCTTTTGAAGAAAACTTTATCTCCAATGTTGTACTGTTCATTATGTGGTCGAATTTGATGCCGAAGAGCTTTCCTAGTCTTCTCACTTGATTCTGCCTCTATAAATGCTTTTCTGGCAATGTGGAAAGCACTCAAATGTTTAGCAAATATTTCGCTTTTGGTAGTTCCTTCTAAGGCAGGTGGCTTATCTTTAAGCACTGATGGTAGATTGGGATTAGTTCCAAAAACTAACTGATATGGACTGCATCCATAAACCATTTGTAAAGAATTCTTTGCATTTGTTGCCCATATTAAATGCAGTTTCCAAATCCATATTGGGATTATCTGCAAGCAGTTTTCTAACATTATCATCTACAGTACATGGAGAGTGTATTATCACTAAATCACCCGCAGAGTGGACAATCCACCCAAGCAATAATTGCAAATTTGTTGCAAAGCATAACCAGCACAGGCAAAGTTTCAGCTAATGGACCTCCGGGTTAAACCCGGAGGTCCATTAGCTGAAACATTGCTTGTGTTTTTGTCGATATGTACAAAATTCGAAAGTTATAGCCCGGGTGATAACTCCACTCTGCGGGTGATTTACTTACAATCCACTCTCCACGTACTGTATAAAAGCATGATTCCGTTCACAAAGTCCATTTTGCCACAGACTATTGGCAGATGTATTCCAGACTTCAATATTTAAATTTTCAGCCATATCACGATACCTGTCATTTGAGAATTCACCTCCATTATCTGCTAGAAATTTCTTTGGCGCACCAAATCCTCCGCCAATCTATAATTTCATAATTTTGTCAATTATTATTTCTGGTTTCTTACTATAAATAACAGATGCTAATGAGAATCTTGTTGCAACATCAACAAGATGTAAAAAATATACATTAGATTTCCACTCCTTTAAATCCATTGCAACTATTTCGTTGAAAAGTTTGGCAAGTGGCATACACACAACTGGTCTACAAGGAAATTTCTTATAATGTTTACAAATGTCACAGGTTTCTGTCGTCTTATCAACTTGATTCAAATATTCAATCGACTTTATGCCGGCATCCTTTAAAAGAAGTTTCAGTCTTTCCCTTGAAGGGTGAGCAAATTGTTTGTGCAATTTATTCACTATTGTCTCTATTTCTTTGGGCGATTTGTTTTTTTGATGAATAATTTCAGCAATACATGTTTCATGCATAGAAATTTCTGATTCATTCAATGGTACACAATAATGTCCTGATGTAGTTACATGTAGATCAACATTCTTTTCAAATATCGTAGCTTTATCGTTTTCTAGATCAAGAACTATTCTTACATTTTTCAATGAGGGTTTACCCAACAACAATGGAATATCACTATCAACTACATCAGTTGTTATACTGCAACGTACACCTGCTAATTTACAGGGAAAAGTTATTCTTCCTTTCGATTATAAATGCATACCTCCGCCAAAACGAAATGTGGTGAAACTCTGTTCACGTTTTACTAGTCTCAAATCATTTGGGGTGAGAGAGTCAAGAAAACTTTCCATCCATAACACACCAGCAACTGTTGAGCTGCATGCACTATCAAGTACAGCCGACGAGAATGATTCATTTACCAAAACTTGCATGTCTTCCAACACATTTCCAGTAAATAGTACTGCTTCTATATCATTTCGCTGATCTAACGATTCACATGTGTATGTTCGTTTGTCAAGATTGTCACCTGCGTCAGGACACGATGCGGCAAAATGATATATCGATTCACAAATATGACATCTGAGAGGTTCACCGTCAGCTCCGGTAGGATTGGTGCGTTTCCTAATAAAATGTGTTCCTCTTCGTCTGCCTCGAGAAGGGGAAAATCTTCCTCTATCCAATCTACTCCTTTGTCTACCAAAAAATTTTCTAGCTGAGCCAGTTCCAGTAA
Organism: Pictodentalium vernedei; assembly: GCA_031216915.1. Lineage (NCBI taxonomy): Eukaryota > Metazoa > Mollusca > Scaphopoda > Dentaliida > Dentaliidae > Pictodentalium > Pictodentalium vernedei. The sequence goes on along the minus strand of CM062288.1, from coordinate 24,759,614 downwards.
AATACACTTCATCATGACTTTGTTCTAATTTAATACCGGCTGTAGCATGTTCTTTTTTAACCTCACCACCAACCGTACTTTCTAAATATGGCATTGACTGTTTCCCAAAATATTTTGTAGAGCGACACACATTTGTTTAAACATGGTGTCACTGTCTTCATACTTAACTCCAGTTAAGGCTAACTGTCTATCTTTGTGTTCAAGACATGTGCCATCCAAATGTTTAAAAGCTAAAACCGACTGTGGAAGCAGCATTTTGTACTTTTTTGTTTTGTTGTACCTTTTTTCAAATTCCATATCTATTTCTGATCCTTGGGCAAGACACTTCACCCCGATTGCCTACATGGGGGCACGATGACGCTGTGTACTGAGGCGTACTGCACGTCAATGGTGCGCATGTCTTCAACCAATCTAACCCTGCCTGTGCTGCGGTGCAGAGTTCAGAGTTACGATGTTGGAGAGCTGACAGCTGCTTGTCGTTGCTCGGTGGTTCTCTCCGGGTACTCCGGCTTCCTCCACCCGTAAAACTGTCACGGTCACGATTAGCCATTGTGCATAAGTATGTGACCTTAAACACCAATAAATAATAATAAATATCTATTTCTGACGTTTTCCTGTACCGGTCGAAATCTGTGTATATTTCATAGGCAGCAGATAATTCATCCTTTTATAGACACTGTCCATCAATTGAATTAACGTTTCATTAATTATTGCTCAAGTCCACTATTAAAAATGGGGAAATCATTGGCCTAGATCGGACGTTAAATTTGGCTTCCTGTTTCATCACATCCATTGTTTTCAAAAATCCAAACATAATTCGAAAGTCAGCCTCAAGTGCACCAGTGTTAATTGGGCTGGTCTTTCTGCATTGTGATGGGAGTTTTCACACTTATCACCGTTTTCTTTAATACATTTCAAGCCGTTTGGTAGACATTCCGTCAGAAAATATAATCTTTGGGACAGACGACGAGGTAGCTTTAGTAAATGCAATAATAAACTGCTTTCCACAAAGTACACACACTTTACGTACATTGCATTTGAAAGATAAGTTGGCTTAGAACTTAAAAAAAAAAAACAGAAAATGAAAAAACTGTCCAAAAATAGTCGATCAAATTTTCAATACAAAGTCAGGCCTTTTAACCGTGGAAAATGACAAAATCTATGAAGAAATTGAAAGTGAAATTTTAAATACATTTAACTGTAAATATCTTAAAGAACATTTCATACCCAGAATAAAAGACAAAATTCATGATGCTCGAAAACGCAACAAAGATATCCCTGCTTTCTGGACAAATAATAACTGCGAGTGTATGAATAGTACTAAAACTCCCCAATTTAACAGACAGACAAGTTTTACTTGATTATTAATGACCAATTAATGGATATTAGAAAATCACGACATGACGCTGGGGAATATGTTTTGGCACCGTCTGTGGAAAAATTAGAAGTGAAACAATCCGTTTGGATTAATTTGGAGCAAAAAAGATGGCAGCGTAGACTGCATCAGTTAATTTCTTTTGTCAAAAAACCCCTGAAGTTTGTTCTCTCCACAGATGGTTGGCTGTTAGTCCCAAAGACAGCTGCTATCGCGAAAAAGCCAGGCCAACGAAAACGTGTAAAAAATTCAAAAACATGAATAAACAGTAAAAAGGCAAAAATTACTTGAATAAATTAATAATTAAAGATTAAACACAGCCTCCTGTTTTACCCCTCCGCCCCCCCCCCCCCTCCAAAAAAAAAATAAATAAATAAATAAATGCCAAAGCAAAGTAATAACTTTTGATAATGTCGGCATAAGACGGTCTGGTCTAGTCCAATGACGGGCAACTTCCCAACAACAGGACGACCCAGGACAGGACATGACTGCAACGAATGTCTGAATTTTTGTGCATACTGGCGTTAGACAGTATTGTCCGATGACAGGCAACTTCCCAAGAATGGGACGACCCAAGACAGGACAAAACTGCAGCCATGCGAGGACAAGACAATAACAAATATTGCCCTTTAAGGGCCTTTGAACAACTTGGCCTACTTTTTAACTTGCAGGCATTACGCAGTGTACTCCGATGACGGGCACGATCCCAATGATGGGACAACCTAAGACAGGAGAAGGATTGCGGTCTCATTGGAGCCACATACTATGGCCTATAAATTATTTATTTTCAAACGACAGTAGAAATAAATAAATAAATAAATAAATAAAAAGATTAAAAACAATTTTAAACCAGTCAAGTCTCCGACTTGCAGGTCCAAAGCCCTGTTAAATGGTGATGGGAATTTCTTGTTTTTTTTTTCAACGTACAGCAATGTCAAGCGGGGAGGACACGATTTACCGAGAGGTCAATCGCGATTCTGTATAAATAACACCAAGCTGTGATTATCACGAGAAATTGCATCATTGATGACTAAATCCCCGAAATAAATGCATAAAATATACCGTTTGCATTTAATTTATTGTGAAAATGATTTATAAAAAGCTTTTTTTTCGTACCTCTCAGTACCTACCAGAGAATGACATCAACTGGTGGATGTGGCCTGCTGGTAAGAGTTTGTTTATTAATTGGGGTACTGAAAGTGTCTTTGCCTTGTTACAATTTATGGGAGAGTGCTAATAGACACTCTCCCCAAAATTGTAACAGTGCAAATCCAAGATAATATGAAGCATATCCAAAGAATATTTATTTATTTATTTACTCGAGTTTAATTACACTTTTGTCAGCCAGGGTCACCTTGTGTCTGACAGTTTTACAGGTGGAGGAAGCCAGAGTAGCTGGAGAGAACCACCAAAAGCAATGGCAAGCAGCTGTCAGACTCCCAGTGTACTAACTCAACACAAGCAGGGTTAAGATTGGTTGAAGACAGGTGCACCATCGACATGCATTCAGGATCAGGATTAAGTGCCTTGCCCATCAACACAATACAGTTACCCCTGGCGGGGATCAAACCATGGATCTCTCGATTTGAAGTTCAATGCCCTAACCACTGCGCGACCTCATCCAAAGAATATGAGGGCACTAAACTGCAGGACCACTACTAAAGAATTTGGGCTTTCAGCACTCCACTAGTTAAATACATTTTCACTGTGAAATAAGTGGAAATTATTATACCCCCCACAAAATGAAGTTGAGGAGGGGGGTGGTTGGCCACGTTAACTCTCTATGTGGACAGACAGAAAGGATTACCGTGCATACGATCGCATACGTTGCTATTCTATCAATTTGCCCGTCTGTCTGCCCGTCTATTTGCCAGTCTGTCCTCACATTCGCCTGTCTGTTCGCACGCTTCGTTCTTCACACTGCCCGGTGATACTTACAGCTAGAATGCGGTATAAGACGCGCCTTTTCAAATCCCATAATTCTCTTATTGGCCCCTTATATAACAGTCCACTCAGTGGTGCAATACTTGCATCCAGCTATAATTCGTGTCTTCACTTTGTGGAATCCAATAGTCTGATAGCCTTTGATTATTTTGTTAGTTGTTAATCAATTTACTAAACTGTGGCTAGTTCAGATCGTCAACTCTTAAGGTTGGCCACGTTAACTCTCGATGTGGATAGACAGAAAGGAGTACTGTACATACGATCGCATATGTTGCTACTCTGCCGCTCTACCCGTCTGTCTGCCCGTCTATTTGCCAGTCTGTCCTCACATCCGCCTGTCTGTTTGCACGCTTCGTTCTCTACGCTGCCCGGAGGTACTTACAGTTAGAATACGGTATAACACGCGCTTTTTCAATCCCGTAATTCTCTTATTGGCCCATTATATAACCGTCCACTCAGTGGTGCAACACATCCATTCAGCTATAATTCGTGTCTGCACTTTATAGAGTTCGGGAGAGGTTCCATACTGTGGCTATCTAACTATCTGTCTGTCTGTCTGTCTGTCTGTCTGTCTGTCTGTCTGTCTGTCTGTCTGTCTGTCTAACTATTTGTCTGTCTATCTGTCTGTCAGTCTGACAGCCTGCCTCCCCCTCTCACTCTCTCTCTCTCTCTCTCTCTCTCCCTTTGAGACTGATAAGAACTTTAGTCTCTCTGGGATAATCGACATTCATGAAACCTTGTCCACGTGAAAATCGACATTCATGAATCCTGGTCCACGCGATAGAGATGGAAGCTCTCTCTCTCTCTCTCTCTCTCTCTCTCTCTCTCTCTCTCTCTTTGAGACTGATAAGAACTTTAGTCTCTCTGGCACAAACGACATTCATGAAACCTTGTCTATGTGATAATCGACATTCATGAATCCTGGTCAACGCGATAGAGATGGAAGCTAGACATGCTTTTCGGCGTTGAAGCGTCCAATACTTACACACATACATAAACACATACATGTATATTCTTTCAAAAAACACAAGAATATTCTCTACTACAGCAATCAAACTTGATATTCCTGTGGTGGCCGGGGAAATTTCCCCCAATAGAACAGTATACCATAATTAAATGTATACATATAGTAAACTTTTTGTTTCTTTTATATTATTATGTATATATGTTATATTTATAGTTTTTGGAATTTCAACAACCCTAATGCTCCTCTGTTGCATAAAAAAATGTCTCGCCAAAAACATATCTTTTCTGGTAGATTGCTGTTTCACCTTATCATTAGTAATCATAGACCCCAAAACGGCTGCCATCCCAATGCATACTATTGTCTTTCAAGTTATAGGTAACAGAAGCGGTCTTACAATGCTCTCTAAACCATACATTTGCAAGCATGGCGACGGGTAGCGTCACACTTGACGAGGTTCAGGATAATGATGAGTACAACTTTGTTAATCAGTACCTGTATCAAACTCTAAATACTCCCAACACTGCAGATGTATTTGATTCACCATACACAAACCTTAATAATAACTGTAGATACTACATGCCACAAGAATTCTCGCAAAATATATGTGGTCTTAATAGAACCCTCACTGTCTTTAACTTAAATTGTCGTAGCCTTAATGCTCACTCGGAAGACCTGGTCGAACTTCTATCCGAAATGCAATCGAATGACAATGCCTTTGACATCATAGGACTGACTGAAATTTTTAAGGTCCAGTCCAATACTTGTTTGAAACTTAAGGGATACCACGACATACTAACTAACGTAAGACAAGATGACGGGAGGGGTGGGGTGGGCATTTACATAAAAGACAACATAAATTACAAAATTCGCCTAGATTTATCAGTTTTTATTCCCCATGTATGCGAAACGCTTTTTGTAGAAATAAGTGGCAAACATAACCACTCGACAATAGTGGGAATAATCTATCGCCCAAATACACAACCCAAAGCAAACCTAGAACAATTTATTACAAATATTAATAACATCTGCGGTAAAATTAATGCAGAACACAAACGGTGCCTCCTGCTTGGGGACTTTAATATAGATCTATTGAAAATCTCTCATCACAAACCAACTGATGACTTCATTAATAATATGTTTAGTAGTGGTTTTCTCCCCGTTATTACTAAGCCGACTAGGATCACCGAACATTCAGCCACGCTTATCGACCATATTTACTGCAATACCATAGAACCAATAAAAACTGGAATTATTATTACAGACCTAGCCGACCATTTCGGAACTTTCTATTGTGAACATTCCAACTCCAAACAAAATGTGGAAACGGAAAAGAAGGTATTTTATAGAAACACGAATGTAGAAAACATTAACACATTTAAAATAAAACTCTCACAATATAATTTCAACGATGTATTAAACTCATCGTGCCCCAATGAAGCATACAATAATTTTATAACGTCATATCTGCGGTTATTCAATGAAAGTTGTCCACTAATAGAAATAAAAAAGTCAAAAAAATATATACAAAAACAGCCTTGGATCACCAAGGGTATATTGACATCTTCGAGATGCAAATTAAAGTTATACAAAAAACAAATTAAAAACCCAACTCCTGCAAACAAAAGTAAATACAAAGCTTATTGCAAACTGTTTAATAAAATCAAAAGGAAAAGTAGAACTCTACACTACGACAGGATTCTTACAGAGAACAAACATAATATTAAAAAAACTTGGCAAATAATAAATGACGTAATTGGCAAATCTAACGCTAATACAAAGTTACAAACGAATTTTACCGTGAATAACGAAAATATCACAAATCCAAGTTTAATTGCAGACGAATTCAATAAGTTTTTCACAAACATTGGCGAGGTAACGAGCTCTCAAATTAAAAGGCCTGATACACATTATTCACAGTATTTAACAGGAAACCATCCGAACAGCTTTTTTATCTCCCCAACTACACCGATGGAGATCGTAGATGTAACTAGAAAATTAAAAAGTAAAACGAGCAAAGACTGTGATGAAATCTCTACTTCTCTCGTAAAACAAACTATTTTTGAGGTAGCCATTCCACTATCCCATATCATTAATCTATCCATTGAGTGTGGACACGTTCCCGACAGAATGAAAATCGCAAAAGTAATACCATTATATAAAGCAGGTGACGCTGAGATCCTTAACAACTACAGGCCAATAAGTTTGCTACCGTCATTTTCAAAAATCCTTGAAAAAATTATATTGACTAGACTAAATAGTTTTCTTTATGAAAATGACATTCTTTATCCTCACCAATATGGTTTTCGAAAGGGTCATTGTACTATACATCCAATCCTCCAGTTTCTTCAACATATAGGTGAAAATAATAACAGAGCATCGAAGGACAGTACACTAGCGGTTTTCCTAGATCTATCAAAGGCCTTTGATACCATACAGCACGATATTTTGATTAAGAAATTAGAATTTTACGGCATCCGCGGCATTGCGAACGTCTGGTTCCAGAATTATCTCACGGGAAGAATGCAGTATGTTAATTACCGAAGCGAAAATTCGTCTTATTCGAATATTCGATGCGGAGTGCCACAGGGATCTATTCTTGGCCCTATATTATTTCTAATATATATGAATGACATATCAAATTCAACCAGTCTAAATCTGTTATCATTTGCTGACGACACTACTGCATATACTTCAGACAATAACACTGACGCCCTATGTGACACGGCTAATAATGAGCTCAGTAATTTGGAAACATGGTGCTCAGCTAATAGCCTGCTACTGAACACTAGGAAGACGAATTATATTATCATTAACTCTCTTCATAAATCAAACCCTAATCCCAAAATAATCCACATAAAGAACAACCACATACAGCTAGCTAACCCAATAAAATTCCTGGGAATATATATTGACGAAAAACTAAGCTACAGCCAACACATATCTGCAATATGCTCCAAGGTAGGCAGAGCCATTTACTCACTAAATAAAGTAAAACATATTTTACCGCCAAGAGCCCTCCTATCGCTGTATTACACGCTTGTACATAGTCATCTCTTATATGGGATTGAGATATGGGGTCACTCGCGATCGGTAAACAAACTACTTAAATTGCAAAAACGAGCAATACGAATCGTGAATAACAAAAGATATAATTCGCATACTGACCCGCTATTCCTTAAAAACAGAGTTATAAAGATTACCGATCTTCACAAAATCCATTCATTGTTATTTGTGCATGACTGGCACACTGGAAAGTTGCCATCCTCCTTTCAAAGTTACTTAAAAGTTAATGTAAATCAAGCAGGGGTAAACACCAGACAAACAGGATTACTGAAAACCGATATCGCTAGATCCAAATTACTTGAAAGCCTTCCATCATATAGTCTCCCAAAATTATGGAACTCCCTAGAGAACAACATCAGGTGCATACCCAATAGGAAACAGTTCAAGAAAGCCGTAGTAACCCAGGCAATCATGGACTACTCATCATCAGTAACGTGTACGAATCCATATTGTCCAGATTGTTCTGTATGATTGGAAATATTACAAACATGAACTCCCATTTCAACAAACTTATACCGTCATCCCGACTCTCGTCAAATTTCCCTGTTTTAGATTTTTTGTCTTAACTGAATGCAATAACGTATCACAATGAAAGACCGTTGCCCTGAAGAAAATTCCGAAAACAAATAAGTAATCAAGTATGTATATATAATATTTGATCCATGTATGCATATACATGTATGTATGTGTGTCTGTGCATTATATAGGTGTATAGACATATACGTATATGTATGTGTATGAATGCGTGGTTTCAGTGCATTTTGAATACTATTGCAATCTACCAGAATTATAATGACAATCCTAGAGGGGGTGATTACAAAACAGCCAGCCTGGCTATATCGCCTCCTTGCAGTTGTTTTCCCCATACTTATTACATGGTGTCTTTTATGAACAATCACTTATTATATGCTTAATTCATGTATCGTCTTTGTAACAATAATACTGCAGAAATAAACTATCTATCTATCTAGGAGTCAACTTGCCCGTTGGTCGGTTTGTCGTCGTCATAGGTCCGTTGCACATGTAAACTTGTGGAGAGAACTACTTCCACAGTTTTAGGCGCATTTTCATGAAACTTCACAAAAATGATCAACATGATGAGAAGTGCGTGACATAATATTTTTCCCGCTTGGTTTCAAGATGGCCGACTGGTGACCATATTGGATTTTATTTATGTAAACTTGTGGAGCGAACTACTTCCACATTTTTAGGCGCATTTTCATGAAACTTCACAAAAATGATCATCATGATGAGGGGAAGTGCCTGACATAATTGTTTTCCTTTCTCGTTCGGTTTCAAGATGGCTGACTGGTGGCCATATTGGATTTTTTTTTATGAAAACTTATGGAGCAAACTACTTCCACAGTTTTAGCTGCATTTTGGTGGCCATATTGGATTTCTTTTTTTACTTAGAAAAATTGAATGCCCCTTTTCAGTCACCCACACCAGGCAGTACGCCACGGTGGGGGTGTACCGGGTGACAGACCATCCCTAGTTTTTTCAGTTATTTACTTGAGAGCCTGCACACAAAAAAATTGGTTGAGGCTGTTTGCCTCCTCGAAAATTGTTTTTTTTCATCTCAAATGAATAAACCCCAAAATGCCCGAATGTAGGAAAGGCCTGTTGCAAAATAATTTCAAGCTATGTTGTAGGGCCCTTTGCTAATATAGGTCTATTTCCGGAAAAGTACCAAGAATTGCTTTTCCAAAGAATAATTCCCAAATAAATTTCAGCAATGTTGTAGTGCTAACATATCCAGTGGGTTTTAGTCGGCTTTGGTCAGTAATTAGTATGACCCACTGTGTTTAGGAAAACAGGAGTGAGTAATCATATACAGTAAAACCTGTCTTGAGGGACCACTGTCTTGAGAGACCACCTGTCTTGAGAGACCACATCTACCAGGCACCGATTGGTTTTACTCTATAATGGGCCTGCTATGGGAGACCACCTGTCTTGAGAGACCACTGTGACCTGGTACCAACTTGTATTTTTATGCCATAATGGACCTGTCTTGAGAAACCGCCCCTTTGAAGACTGAAATCATGACAAAAACTTTTTTCCTGTTCTGGAATTGGAAAATCCATTGTGGTTGTACCAACATAATTAAAAGTATTAATGCTCTTAATTGGGTTTCAATTGCTAACTCATTAAAGATTGAGATGTTTTTATAAGACCCCTGTGAAAAGTTTAGGATTATTGCTGAATAAACAATTTCAGACATGCCTTAAATGTGACAGATAGGAATAAAAATAAATTTGTGTTGAAAATCTTTTTGTAACAAATTGAAATGGACTGTTATAAAAATTATAAAAATAAATTAGTGTTGAAAATCTTCAATGAAGATTTTCAACACTAATTTATTTTTATAATTTTTATAGAAGATTTTCAACACTAATTTATTTTTATAATTTTTATAACAGTCCATTTCAATTTGTTACAAAAACTTCATAAAAAAGAACAACTACAAAGTAATTACAAAAATCCATTCTTCTCCATTTCTGAATTTGAGGTTGGTTATTCACTGACTTGAGAAAACCTGAAACCTGTTATGAGAGACCACCTGTCTTGAGAGACCACTTTTGTGTGGCCCAAAGGGCGGTCTCTCAAGACAGGTTCTACTGTATCAATTGACCAATCGTTATTAGTATTCAATTTTTTTTTCAGAAAGCCCTGATCTTAACCCCCTTCACACTGATGTCAAAATACAAAAATTTCAGGAAGCTGTTTTTCCCATAATGCATCTAGAAATTTAACCAATTCAATCTCGTTTGACAGAGCTCAATGAGCTCTGTCAAACGAGATTGAATTGGTTAAATTTCTAGTTGCATTATGGGAAATTTTTCCTGCCTGAAATTTAGATAATTTGACATCAGTGTGCAAGGGGTTAACCTGATTGAGATGGTCTTGAGTGAAATGAAAAGATATGTTTCAAGTAAAGAGCCCAAAATGCAGGATGAGTTAGTGAAAGTCATTTGTGAATTCTGGGATGGAGTGATAATGCCCATGTGTGAAAAATAAATTGATCATATCTTCAAAGTTGCCCCAATTTGTGTTCTGATAGAAGGAAAGGCAACTGGTGATCTTCCTAACATAGTATTCAAAGAGCAATCAATGGGGAAAAGTTTCAAATACTTTTAACAGCAAGTGGAGACAAATGCAATCCGACAAAAAGTATGCCGTCTGCTTGATGGAAAAAGTCTGAAAATACAGTGAAACCCTGTTAATTGAATAGCCACTTTGCCAATGAAAATTATTCAATTAACAGGAGTATTCAATTAACATGGATTGTGTCACTTTCCTGTATTCTAGAGATAAACTTAGCATTTATTCTATTATATCTTGTTTGACAGAGCTCAATTAGCTCTGTCAAACAAGGTATAATAGATTAAATGCGTATATTGGATGTACTGAGGCCAAATAGGTCTATAACCAAAGGAAAACTGGGGAGAGTCAGGGTAATTTTTTGACATGTTGCAAGATTTTTTATTCAATTAACTGGCGCTTACTCTATAATCTATATTCAATTAACAACTAAAATTTGTACTGGAGGTTTGGTAATTGGTTTTGTGTTGGGAAATTATATTCAGTAAACAGGGATATACAATTAAGAGATATCCAATTAAGTGGGCTCCACTGTAATACCATTTACAGTGATGATAGTAATAGTCTTCTTGCAGAAGACCAACAGATCTATGTGAATGTTAAACATCAAGCTCAAACTAGAATTTTCACCTGTTTTTCAAAGAATTATGGTGATGAATCAGTCCCCGAATCCCCCCCCCCCCCCCACACACTCCTCCCCACCAATAACCCTATCCTTGGCTGTGTTCACTATAAACATATTCTGCAATGTGAGCAGTAAAATTAATCATTTGGAACAGCCATTATGATGTGTGAACAGCTCGGAAAACTGGGTGGGTGGGTGGGTGGGTGGCTTTTTTGAGGGGATTCTCATTACCCCAATTTTTTGAAAAATCTTCAGCTTTTGGAAAATTACAGGTGGCAGTCAGAAAAAGAAAAGGTTGAAATACAGGACTAATGTTAGGAGTCATAATATATGTATTTGAAGAAAAAAAATGAAGAAATTACCTGACATTTTTTTTGTATTTCATAGTTCCTAGGTTTTATTTATTTTTTTCATAATTTTTTCTACCAAATTATATCTGATGACCTTACTTAAGGGTCATAAGGTATGTTATTGAAGAAAAAAAAATAAATAAAAGAAATAGATTGACGATTTTTCTCTATTTCTTATCTTATAGTTATCTCAAGTTTTATTACCTCACCTGACTGAAAGTCAGGGTGAACTTTTGTGATCACTCACCATCCGTCATCTGTCATCCGGCATTCGTGAACATGGTGTTTGCATCTTCTCCAAAACCACGGAACCAAGTTCAGTGAAATTTGAGAGGCTTGTTTGTTATGACATCTTGATTTTGGTCAAATCAAGTTGCCTCGCCCCTAGGTAGGACAACGCCCAAAAAGTGTGCATGAATCTTAAAAAATCTTCTCATGAACCAGCAGTAGGAGAGACTTGATATTTGATATTTGGTGTGCAAGAACTTTGTGGGTGGGGTGGGGGGGGGGGGGGGAGAATTTTCCAAACTGAGAGGCTGATTTGAACCAAATTTGATATGAGGGTTTATTGTGTCATAAGTACTTAATTTATGCAAAAAATTTTCACATTGCCCCATGAGAACCACAGAATCTAAAAATAGAAAAAAATTTAAAACGCCCATACCTCCAAAAGTTCTACTTGGCACTGAGAATTCTTATTTGGTGTGAAGCTTCCTGAGGACCAGCCTAATGGAATGGTTAAAAAAAAAGTGGGGTACTTCTTCGGAACTTTGAAAAAGTGTTGAGTCTGCATTTTTTAACACTGTGGGTAATGGGGGAAACATTTAAGACTCTTCTTTTCCCAAACCACTGCTCTAAAAGCTTTCAAATTTCACATATAACATCTTTGGGAGATTGTTTCACATGTTTATTGAAATAAAATCCCTGGGTCCATATTTGGGCTCTCTTTGGGAGCCTGAATTATAACTTAGTTCAAAATGAGGAATTTTCCTTTAAAAATCTTCTTCAGATCCAGCAGTCTGAATGTTTTGATATTTGGTATGCAGCATCCTTGGAGGGTGGGGGGGGGGGGGGGGGGGGGTGATATTCAAGTTTGTTCAAGCCAAGTCCCTGGGTTCATATTTGCGCTCCCTATGGAAGCCTAAATTATAACAGTTCAATATGAGGAATATTCTTCAAAAATCTTCTTCACATCCACCAGTCAGAATCTTTTGATATTTGGTATACAGTATCCTTAGGGAGATGAGATATACGTTGTCGAAGCCAAGTCCCTGGGTTCATATTTGGGCTTCCTGTGGTCAAGTTTGTTCAAGCCAAGTCTCTGGGTTCATATTTGAGCTCAAATTATAACTTAGTTCAATATGAGGAATATTCTTTAAAAATATTTTTCTTCAGATGCCGTAGTCAGAATCTTTGGATATTTGGTTTACAGCATCCTTATGGAGGCCAGATTCAAGTTTGTTCAAGCCAAGTCCCTGGGTTCATATTTCAGCTCCCTGTGGGAAAGCGAATTATAACTCAATTCAATATGAGGAGAGGAATGTTGTTTAAAAATCTTTTTTTTTCAGATCCACCAGACAGAATCTTTTGATATTTGATTTAAGCTTTTCTTAGGAGGGGCAGATGCAACTTGTTCAAATCAATTCTCTGGGTTGATATTTAGGCTACCATGTCAGGTGAGCACTCTTGGGCCCTCTAGGGCCTCTTGTTTATTTTGTAATGTGTAGACCCCAGCTCTCAGTTAACAGGGTGAAGTGTAAGCCACTAGTGCTATGCCAAGTCTACTTTCACGGTGGGTTCTCGACTCTCTCTCTCTCTTCATGGGTGATACTGTGATCAGCTTTCCAAATCTCTCAAGTAGTAACACAACAATCTGTTAAGTATAACTTGGTTTATTCTTCAACAAGAATACAATGTCCCCCAGGCCATGACTTGAGTGACTGTTTTGCTCCACCCACACTGCTATGCCTAGTTCCTGACTTTGACCTCACTCCTACTGGCCCGCCTTGCTGTGGTTTGTGCCACCTAGTCATCCAATTACCACAAAGAGCAGCTCCTGCTATGCGCCTCTGAGTTGCCCTGGAATTAGTCTTAATACATGAAGGCCTGGATGTTCTACCTCTCCTCCTCTAACTGCGCTAAACATGCCTAATATACACACTAGTGCGCAATCTAGAGCATGGTCAACCAATGAAAGCAGGACACTCAGAACAAGGCTAACCCCGCCGCTCACACAAGAAAGATAGCTCAGGGTGAAGCGCCGCCGGCACATGGGACTGTCCTGAAGCGCGGACACTATAATTCTTTAATTTTTTTTTTCTTCTAAACCACATATATCTTATGAACCCTGCTAAGGGGTCATAAGTTTAGTTTTTGAAGGAAATTAAAATGAAAAAATAAAAAAAAAATTTCTGACTATTTTTCTTTATTTTGTAGTTCCTGTTTTTTGTTTTTTTCTATGAAACAAAATCTTATGACCCTGCTTAGGTCATCATAAAGTATGTTTCTGAAGAAAAATAAAAGGAGTTGCTCGACAATTTTTCTATATTTCATATCCAACAGTTCCTAAGTTTTATTTTGTTTTTGTTTTTTTTCTTCCAAACCATGCATTATGACCCTGCTTAGTTGTCAAAAGGTATGTTTGCACATAACAACATCGGATTCCCAGGCCTGGCATACTTAAAAATGCAGGAGGGCTAAAAATCGCTCCCTTCGCATGGCCTAGGGAAGCGATTAGCTCTCTTCAAGCTTACAAAAAGCTAAAAGTGGCAAAATGAAGTTTTGCTATTAATTAATTCTGCCTAGTTGGCTTTTTATTTGGTGCTGCTAACAGAGTAGTCTCGGTGAGACGACTACAATGCCCCTCCCACACCTCCAGACCTCGTTAAGGGAGTGGCTATGTGGCCATCTTACAGAGACCACTAACACAGCAGAGATCTAAAAAGATGTGGAGTTTTAGGAACAAGCAGTTATGAAAGTGACTTCTTGCACTCAAGCAATTAAGCCTTTACCCAACGCAGACAATATCAAAATTTATTATTTTAAATATCATTAGCTCATCTTTTGCGAAGCCAAATTTGAGGTATTGTCATGGCCTGTCATTCGTCTGTCGCGCCGTACACATGGCTCGGGCTAGAGGCCATATTTATGAACCGATCTTTACAAAACTTCTTGGGTACCTTTGTTATTGTGAGATGAGAACGAGTGTTTTTGGGTCCGGTCCAAAATTCACGACGGCCGCTGGCAGTAAAACTGTCACAGTCATGGTTAGCCATTGTGCAGAAATATGTCACCTTAAACACCAATAAATACATAAATAAATACTGTCAGCATTTATGTACAGACCGTTACAATACTTTACATGTACCTTTGTTATCAGGTCATTACCTTGATGTTTGTCATTGCTGTGTCACACACTATACATGTACATGTCTTAAACAAGTTGAGCTACAGTGTCATTGACACTTTCATTTTTTTTAGATTTTTCAAAAATTTCAGCAAAAGCATATCATGTGACCCTTCATTGGAACGAGCTCGACGAGCTTGTTCCAAAGAGGGGGTCACATGATATGGTCTTGATGAAATTTTTTGAAAAATAGTATTTTTGCAGCTGCTGAATTTGCATATTACGCAGGTGGATGTGGCCGATTCGTTGGGTAAATGGTTAATCAGACACTGGACTGAAATTAATTGGTATTGTCTATCTTACAAATACAGAATAGAACTGGTCGCACACCCTTAGTCTGTATGAAAATCATCAGGGGGCAGAGGCCTGGTCCATAAACTGGCTCGTGTGTGTGTGCGTGGGAGGGGTGTTTGGCCCGAGCCCAAAACTCAAAAACCTTTAGCACAGTTTACAGGTCATATTTATAGAGGGATTTCATTGTAACTTGTTGGGTTGATTCCATATAATATCTAGATGATAATATCCCCTTTTGGTCGCATTTGGTCAGCCATGAAGGCTACAGGAGCCTGAAGCCCGAAAACTTTTAGCACAGTCTATAGGTCATATATATGTAGGGATTTCATTGTAACTTGGTAGGATGACTCAAAATAATGCCTAGATGAGAATGTCCCCTTTTGGTCGAGATCATTCAACCATGACGGCTGCACGAGCCCAAAACCCCAAAAACTTTAACACAGACTACAGGTCATATTTATGAAGGGATTTCAATGTAACTTGGTAGGATGACTCATTATAATATCTAGATGAGGACATCCCCTTTTGGTTGTGACTGGTCACAGGCCCGAAGCCCAGAAACCTTTAGCACAGTCTACAGGTCGTACTTTTGAAGGGATTTCATTGTAACTTGATAGGATGACTCGTTTTGGAATAATTTCACTGTAAATTGGTAACTTTTGTTGATATACATTGACTGTGAGGGCCACATTCATTAACTGTGAGGGCCACATTCATTAACTGTGAGGGCCACATTAACCCACCCCTCAATTCTTTAGTACAGTCTACACTTCATATTATTTTTATTGAAAACATAGCATGCAGGGAACAGAAATTAACATATTCCCAATTATCACAATTCTTGTCTTATTTCATAATCCTTTCATAAACATTGAACATTATCCTTTTCATAAAACAAAACATACAGACAAGTTAAGCTATAGTGTCATTGACACTTTCATTTACGTTTATAATACATATGCATATCCTTGAGAAATTATCTTATATCATGTCAAATGTGTCCTGCAATTGAAAATGTGAATATTCCGAGTTCATCTCAACTTATGCTGTGATTTAGAAGTCGGGTTTCAACACAGTGTATCCTTTGGGATGTCCAGGCATTGTCACAAATCCTATCAGCCGACATGGGAGTCAGGTTTTTTTCATGGGACTTTTTGATTGTGACATGACATGGTCATGTTCATGAACACCGCGAAAAATGCAAAATACACATTGAGGGTACTGCTGTTCTGCTTTATTGATAAAATAGGACCCAGAACCAATGCCAGGGGTGGAAGTTCTCTAAAATTGGCAGCAGGGATATAAATGATTGGCCTTCATCCCAATGTAACGGTCATGTGATAGCCAAAGATGCTGAAAGTGACATTAAACACCAATAAATAAATAACCATGGTTGCAAATTTTTATGACCTGTAATATCCATAATTGAATTGTTAATTGTTAACCTTCCTGTGGGAACCCCAGAAAGTGAGACAGTGCTTTTTCTCTGTGATAAACAAGCTCTGTTTTGCCGGTAAAATAGGTTCCAGTAACCAATGCCTGAGGTGGAAGTCCTCTAAAATGGGCAGCATGGATATTATAAGTAATAGGGCTTTCAGGGGCAGATATGGTGTGATATAAGGCGAAGTGAGATCAATATTGATCTCGCTGAACCTTATATCACACCATATCCACCCCCTGAAAGCCCCATAACGTATTTATTATGCCAGTCCTTTGAAAGAGACACAACCATAAGTGTAATTTATGTTCGATATCGATCAACCTTCAATTTCAATCATTCAAGTCAAAACAAAACAGACGATAAAATTTACAGTCCAGGGGGAGTAACTCGAAAATATTTGCATGAACTGAGAAGGGCAGATTATTTGGGTAAGGATTCTCGCTTGAGTTCGTCTCAGACAGTGCCAGTTGGCTTCTATACATGTCATTTTAGTGGTTTATTTATTGCATTTATTTATTAAAATTTCTCAGACTGGGAAAAACGTATTATAGTTGTACGTTGTTCAACAGACACACATGCGAAATTATTTGTTGTTCGTTGAGCATGTGAAATTAGGAAAAACATTGAAGCGAGTGTTAGATGTCAAAAACAAAATGTCGGAACTGACCGTATATAAGCTCAAAATACGGTCAGCTCGATGATACACAGTCTCATATACGGTCACTAGATATTGAAGCTGATTGGTCAATAACAATTACTGGCATAATAAAAATGATTGGCTGGGTTCAACTTTATATTCATGTTGCAGTCATGATGATCCAAATATGTAACCTAAAATAAATAAATAGATTTTGTTAACCAATCATCCTTTTCATCACCAGTTATTTATTTTGAAAATCACAAATGTGTTTTAAATTAAAAAAAAAAGAGGCATTGACAATTAATCATACATGTGAAAATTGCTTTGTTTTAAGGGTTTATTCTCTGAATACCAACATGGTGAAATTGAAAAATTTAATTATTTTCTCTGAATCGAGACAGCGAGGGTTGTTAATTAGGTATAGTTTGTTCTATAAAAACACTGCCCTTTGATTACGAAGTGCTGGCATTCAGAGAAGTGACCACTGTTTAGATTTCTCTTACAAGACACTGTGCTAATCGCAAAAATTGTTGTTCTGTTGTGATTATTAATTAATCAAGCCATATCTGTTATCATGAAAAAATTTTTATTCTGTTAAATTATTCAACTGCTTTGTTGTGATTTGTTGTGATTCCAAATCAGTCAAGCCAAACTCTTTTTCTAAATAAACATCACAGTATATGTATAAATACTGTGTATTCAGAAATCATAGGATTTTCAAAATGGCAAAAACCCAAGTACAAGTCGAATTTATACCCAACAGACGAGGCGGTCAAAATCTTGTTTATCAGGGACATAAATTTAGAATTAAGAGCCAAAGAAATAACATAATACATTGGAGATGTTGCAGACCAACCTGCACTTCAACAATAAACACATCAGAAAATATTATTAGAGGTTATAGAGACAATCATAACCATTCTGCAGACACAGTGGCTATTTGTGTAGATTGAGTCATATCTGGAATGAAAACCTGTGTGGCGGAGAATACCAGTACGCCAATTCCACAGATATATAGAGACGTCATCACTAGTGTAAATACAAACTTTGTGGATGATGTTGTTGAGGGGGTTCCAACCCTATACAGCTGTCATTCTCAGCTGTATAGAGCACATGCCAAAACAATCCCCAAACTGCCAAGGACTCGAACAAGAGATGGACCTGCCAGACCAATACACAAAGACACTTTCTGGTGATAATTTTTTGATACCGTGTGAAGACAACAGAATGTTGATATTTTCAACAGCAGACAATCTTCGGTGTCTGTCTGAAGCAGAAACATTTTATTGCGATGGAACATTCAGCATGTGTCCAAATCTGTTTAAGCAAATTTACATGGTGCATGCTTTGGTGAAAAATAAAATGTTTCCTTTAGTGTATGCCTTGCTGCCTAACAAAATGCAAAGGACTTATGAAGCTTTGTTTGATAAGTTGCAGGAACAAGCTCAAAGACTAAGTGTTCATTTAAGTCCTGCAACAGTTGTTACTGACTTTGAAACAGCCGCACAGAATGCTATTCAAAATGTGTTTAACAGTGACATTAAAGGGTGTTTGTTTCATTACAGACAGGCCATATGGAGAAATGCACAAAAACATGGCCTACAGAGTCTTTTTGGCAGTGATGAAAGCGTTACATCACTTGTCCGTCAGGCATCAGCTCTCCCTCTGATTCGACCAAGTGACATAGACGATGTGTGGTCAGATACTATAGCCACTGCTGATTCAGACAACCCCAAAATTTCAGGTTTTGCAGACTTTGTGACTGAACATTGGCAGGAAGGTGTCAGTCGTGCAATGTGGAACCACTATGACAACCAGGGGCCAAGAACCAACAATCACGTAGAGGGGTGGCATGCAAAGCTCGCCAAACTGTACCACCACCATCCAAATATTTATAAATTTATTGATCTGATCAAAACTGAGCAGTCATACACAGAATCATCCATACTGCAACTCAGGAATGGGGGCAAGGTGCCGCCCAAAAAGAAAAAGTATTGAGTGCTTGAGCACAGGCTGGAGAGAAAGGAGGAGAAATTGGAGAGCTACCAGATCATTTTAGATCAGTATTGTTATGCCGTGTCTCATTTTGTAGGATTGTAAATATGAAATGTAAAAATGTCCAAAATTGTTCGTTATAAATATGTATGTTCATATGTTGTTCACATGTTGTTTGTTATATTGTTAATAGATCAGTATTGTGATGCCATGTCTCATTTTGTAGGATTATAAATATGAAATGTAAAAATGTCCAAAATATGTGGTTTGTTAAAAAAATATCTCGTCTTCATTTGATAAAAAAATTCATTCATTTGATTAAATAAATTCTTAGAAAAAATATATTTGTTAATTGATCTCGTCTTCATTTGATAAGAAATTATTTGCCCAAAATATACATACAGGAGATAGCTAGTTAATTCGATTATCACACCTTCACTGGTCCCTGTAGGAGAATAATAGATGCCAGCATTCTGGGAAGTCCCCGTTTTAAGTTATTTGTTGAAGTTCAAGATTGAGTTTGGTTGTGCAGCAGTGATCAGATTATCTCCCTTGATATCCACTTAATAAATTAGCTCCCTTGATTTCTTCCCTGTAAAAATTGGCATTTTTTCTCTCTCTCTTCTGAAGCCAAGTTTTGAAGAGTACCTTGAAGACACTTTTGTTGTGATTAGGGGGAAATTGGGAAAGAAATGCCAAATGTGTAACTTGGGCATAGTGGAGTCTCTGGAACACTTTTTATTAGAAGGTCCAAAATCCCAGTCTACCAGAATAAGATGCACTGGGCCATGTGGTTAGTGGGTGACACAGAGGGGATGGTTAATATGCTTATTGGAGAGATTGGGAAGAATGGGGTACAGAGTGTCTTCATGCAGTTCGTCTCAGGGTTGGGAGGAAAAAGGTGTTGAAATTGGAAGGCAGTTGGGAGCACATGGGTAACCAAGACCTTTTCACCTGAGAACCACAACAAATCAGCGGCCAGCTAAAGTGTTATTAATAGTATATCGACCTATGTATATAGTTTCAAAGCCTCATCCATCTATAGGGTTTGATCCTCTAATGCCATGGACACACAGGCCTAACATTATAAGTATTTACTCCAGCTGAGTCCTGAGAATCATATTGTTTTATTCCAGTTGATTGATTCCAGATGAGATTGTTCGAACACATTCAGCCATGCATCTCTACAAAAGTGATCAACTTTTCTTTCAATTACAAAGTCCAAAAGGTAGCCTGGGTGCTCTAGAATCCCTCCCAGAGGATCCGATTTTGAAAATTTTCCTGGGGAGTGTTCACCTGGACCCCACCAGTAAGAGGGGGCACGCTAACCAACACCCACCCCACCTCAGGGCTACGCACCTAGCTAATGCGGACAAAATCTTCCAGTCGCTGCCCCCTATAAAATAGTTGGCCTGCACCTATGTTGGGTATAATCAGAGAATTTGAAATATGATTAATATTATATAAATTCTCTGATCAACTTTGCTGAGTGATTTCTCCCTCAGTAGATTTATCAGGTGCTTGATGGAGGGGGGGGGATGCAGAGTGGTATTCATGATTGCCGCCCCACCCCCAAACTCCCCCCCCCCCCCCCCAATTTTCCAATAAATTTTCTAGTGATTACGTATTCATCAGGATTCGATTTGGAAGATATCAATTCTCTTATGCTATTAATTATACACTTTCTTAACCATTCACCCAACGCAACAGCCAAAACCGGCCAGCACTATTCTCAAAAATTGCCAATTTTCATTATTTTTTTCATTTTTTGTCTCAAAAACACAGGTATTGATCCCTCATTGGAACAAGCTTGTCAAGCTCGTTCAATGAGCGGTCATAACCAATGTTTTTGAGACAAAAAATGAAAAATATTATAGTTATTCAAGGATTTTTTTTTGCAAGTGTTGTAGGCTTTTCATGTTAGGTAAAGGATTAAAGTAGATTTAATATTTTGACTTGTGTCACACAAACACAGCCATATATGGAGGTCTGTTCTGACATGAGATTATCCTGGCTGTCGAAAGTGTCATTAAACTACAATAAATAAATAAATATGGAGGTCTGTAGCACCCAATTAGAGCTGTTGTTGGCAAATATGGAATACTGGTACAGCACGTATTAATTAAATAATTTGCATCGCAACTACTATGCATGAATTCCACCAGGCATCGTTCTAACACAGTGCCTCTGGATTGAAAACTGAAAAAAACTCACAGTTTTCAATCAAGTGGCGCTGTGTTAGGACGATACCTGGTGGAATTCCTGCTTGACTCAAGCTGTTGCATCTTCACGGATCTTCCATTAATTGAAATTCCCGTGCTTAAAAGCTGGGACCATAGACCATTACAACCACTCTGCATGTATATTTAATTTATTCACTAATTCACTTACGAGTTTTGAACATGTCTTGAGTTTTATTTTGTACCATAAGGCCTAAAAAAATAAAAAATCTGTTTCTCAGGCCCTCCCGCATGGTCCTTTTGGCTGCCGCATGCTCTCTTTTTATAACTAATTTAAACTTTAAAAAAATAAAAATTAAATAGTTTATGTCTGATATTCTACCTAAGTTAAAAATATTGATGAATTTGTCCCTTGAGTGCAAGAAGGCTTTGCAATGCTTTAGCATTGCAAAGCCTTCTTGCACTCAAGGGGTGAAATACAACACCACCCATGCTATTCTATAGATTATGAGGCCTAAAACTTGAACCAAGATCATGAACTTTTGATGGCAAAAAAGTAATTACTGAAATAAAAAATAAAATAAAAAACCGCTCGCCCGCATGCAATTTCTCAAATAATGGCCTGAGAAACAGAATATTTACTTTGTCTGGCCTAATCAAGACTAATTAATATTCCAATTTTGTCAAGACACGCCTTCTGCAAAGGAAATCTGTGAATATTCAAATTTTACCTGTTCTCAAATGGACCTTCCCAGTTATGTCACTTGTGCATTGTTGCAAAATGGACGCTGTTCCAAAAATACACACAAATTCCCATAGAGAATTAAAAAATCTGTTCATATAATTTTCGATTAACCCTTTACCCAACGCAGACGATATCAAAATTTGTTATTTTAGATATTTTTTTAACAAAAAATTTCAACAAAATCATATCATTTGACCCCTCGTTGGAATGAGCTCGTCGAGCTCATTCCAATGAGGGGTCAAATGATATGATTTTGTTGAAACTTTTTGAAAAATAATATTTTTTCAACTGCAGAATTTGCATATTATGCGGGCAGATGCGGGCGATTCGTTGGGTAAAGGGTTAAGCTACAATCACAAAACGACGGTGAGTGAAATATATTAAAAATAATCGGGATCTGAAAACTTAAAGATATTTTCTTGATTTTGTTTTATTCCCGTGTTTATTTACACCCGGTGGTTTTCGGAACAGACAGTAATTCTTCTACTACACTCTATAGGTATTTTTTTTTTTGGAATGATTTTACTGTAACTTTGGTTGACATACGTTAACTGTGAGGGCCACATTGACCCAGGCCTCAATTCTTAGTACAGCCAGCACCTCAAATTATTGTTATTGAAAGCATAGCATGCAGGGTACAGAACTTAACATATTCTCAATTATCACAATTTTATCTTATTTCATAATCCTTTCATAAACATTGAACATTATCCTTTTCATCAAACACTACACACAGTCAAGTTGAACTGCAGTGTCATTGACAGTTTCATTGTATTTACAGTTATCTGGAACATGCTCAGAAGTCAAACAATGATAATTCTTCTCACATATTATTTTGATCATTCCTGTACAGAACTTTTAAAAAATATGTCATCAGATATTTTCACCTTCTCAACTTATGCTAAGCACTTATGTTGAAATATATAGAGATTATTACCATTATGTGGATGTACAAAATATGTATCCGAGTCGAGCTCCGGATTCGAAGACGTGTCGTGATCTACCCATAGAACCCGGAGCGAGAGATACATATTTTGTACATCCACATAATGGTAATAATCATTTTATTATTCCCCCCCCAACTTGGTTTGGGTGGCATATAGTGATTTAAGTGTCTGTGTGTGTGTCCGAGCCAATAACTCGAAAACTGTTAGGGCCACAGACATCAAACTTCACACAATTATAAAGGACCCCGGGAGGATGTGTCACACACCATAGCCAGGTTCGTCCATCAAGGTCAAGGTCACATGTCAAAGTCACACTAAAAATCGGTCAATATTCATGTCTCGGCCATAACTCGGAAACGAATCATAGTACAATAGTTAAACTTTTTACAAATGTTAAGGACAGTCAGAAAATAGTTTCCGCTGCATCTGCAAGGTGAAGGTCACGGGAGGGGGGGGGGCATGTGTTACCTTAGTAACATTCTTCTTGTCTTTCAACATATTGGTGATAAGTCAAGAATGAAGACGAATATATAACGAACTATTTATTCATACGGATGAACAAAAAGAAAAACAATGGAACTCACGCGAAGGGAACGTGCTTGTATCCGACCCCCTGATACAAACATCTATCAGGGGGTTGGATACATGACAGTTGCGGAGTTAATACAGACAAAATACATGTTGATTGTAAGATAAAAGTTATTACCACCATTTGGTTTTCTAAGATGGTACATTAAAGTCAAGACTTGGTCATGGGGCATATATCCAGAAGTCCAGACTTCAAAACACCATGTTGGAAACCCACATGTTAGTACAGTAGAGCCCACATAATTGGATATCTCTTAATTGTATATCCCTGTTAATTGAATATAATTTTCAAACACAAAACCATTTACCATACCTTCAGTACAAATTTGATCTGTTAATTGCATATGGGTTGTAGAGTAAACTCCTGTTAATTGTATATAAATTTTTGTAATATGTCGAAAAAATTACTGTGAGATGCACCAAATTCCCCTTGTTCATCAACCTTTTTGGCCTCACTACATCCAGTACAGGCATTTATTCTATTATATCTTGTTTGGCAGAGCTCTATGAGCTCTGTCAAACAAGATATAATAGAATAAATGCTCAGTTTACCCCCAGAACACAGGAAAATGACGAAATCCCTGTTAATTGTATACTCCTGTTAATTGAATAATTTTCTCTGGCAAAATGGATATTCAGTTAAGAGGATTCTACTGTAATAACCAATTTATCTTATAATATTCCGCCCCTTCTTGACATGTTCACATAACAAAGAGATTGGGTACGGTTTTTAACAACATTTTTTTTTGAAAATCATTCGTCATCTATGAATTGATTTTTTATGAATGAAGATCATGACATCATGGTATTGCTTTTTGCATCATGTAGTCCCTACTTCAGGGTTTGTACGGGTCATGGAATCCTGGAAGAGTCATGGAATTTTGAAAAAAAATTCAAGGGCCTTGATATGTTTGGGAAATGGGCTGGAAGGGTTGAAGTTTTGGAAAAGTTATGGAATTCATAACCAGGTTTAAAAGGGATTGATTTTGTGTAAAAATTATGCGCGACTTGCACAAAAATTATGCAAAAAACGAAGCTTTTCTGTTTGGGTGTGAACTAACCCAATCATTGAATTTTTTTTAAAAGTTTTGGAAAAGTCATGGAATTTGATTATGTGAAAAGTGTATGAACCCTGCCACTCATTGTACTATAACTACTGAAGTTTATAGTATTGTTTCTGCTGTGTGTTTCTTTGTTTTATTTTTCAGCTTTAACATATGGTAGGTCTATAGGTCTATATAAAAATATCATCATGGCAAAATGATCTAGTATAATTTATTTCATTGAGCTGGTGATTTATTGATCATTTAATTACAGTGAAACCCTGTATAACCACAGAATGTAGAGTGTGATGTGTAGCAAAAATACATAAATATATCCAGTCTTCTGTGGGTTAATAGTATAAGAACACTTTAATATAGATTGCACAGACAGAATTGATTAACATTGCAGAGACTGAATTGATTATTATTTGATGCAACTCTTTGTTATCAAACTTATTACAGTGGAGTCGACTTAATTGAATATCTCTTAATTGTATATCCCTGTTAATTAAATATAATTTTCAAACACAAAACCGTTTACCATACCTTCAGTACAAATTTGATCTGTTAATTGCATATGGGTTGTAGAGTGAACTCCTGTTAATTGTATATAAATTTTTGTAACATGTCGAAAAAATTACTGTGACACGCACCAAATTCCCCTTATTTATCAACCCTTTTGGCCTCACTACATCTAATACAGGCATTTATTCTATTATATCTTGTTTGACAGAGCTCTATGAGCTCTGTCAAACAAGATATAATAGAATAAATGCTCAGTTTATCTCCAGAACTCAGGAAACTGACCAAATCCCTTTTAATTGTTAGCCACTTTTCCAACGAAAATTATTTAATTAACAGGGATTGTGTCACTTTCGTGTATGCTAGAGATAAACTTAGCATTTATTCTATTATATCTTGTTTGTCAGAGCTCAAGGAGATTAGATGCCTGTATTGGATGTACTGAGGCTAAATAGGTCTACAAACAAGGGAAAATGGGGGGGAAATTTCACGACAGGTTACAAGATTTTTTATTCAAGTAACAAGAGTTTACTCTATAACCTATATTCAAATAACAGGTCAAATTTGTACTGGAGGTATGGTAAATGGTTTTGTGTTGGAAAATTATATTCAGTTATCAGGGTTATTCAGTCAAGAGATATCCAATTAAGTGGGCTCTACTGTACTGTTATCAGAAATGTTAACCTTGACATTGTGAAGAAACAGGACCATTTCAACAAGGAACATAATGACTGGTGTCGGGATATACTCCTGCAGTTGAATGGATCAGTCTCTGATGTACAAAGTTGGCGAACAAGCTGTTGAGCTGGAGAATTAAAAACTGGGATAATTTGGCTGTGATACATGTTTTGAAGTCTGCGATTGCTGCTAGGCAGAATTAGCCAAGGATTTATGGTGAGTGGCGCATTTAAAATCACCGATTCTGTTACAAATGGCGTTTTGGTTAGAAAATGATGTTTTGGTTAGAAAATGATATTGTTCCTGAAAAAAGTGAATTATACCTTTGCAGTCCATGTGTTAAAGCACTTTGGTTGTGTAGAACTCAACTACAGTTTTATGAAGGTATTTTAGTATACCGATGGGAGAACAAACTCGAAAGAGATTTGGTATTAGTTGTTCCAGACACACTTAAAAGAGAAATTCTGCATTACTGCCATGATATAAAATCTGCTGGTCATCTAGGACAGAACAAGACTCTTCAGAGGCTGAAACAGTCATTTATGTGGCACAATATGTCTGCAGATTGTAGAGCTTATGTCCAGTCCTGTAAAACCTGTAATCAACAGAAGAAATCTAATGTTACACATAGAGCTCCACTAAAATCCTTCCATGTGGGATTCCCAATGGAAAGAATACATCTTGACATTCTGGGGCCATTCAACTCAAGTAACAGTGGGAATTCTTACGTTCTTATGATGATTGATCAATTTACAAAATGGATAGAGATAACTGCATTACCTGATCAATCAGCTGTGCAAGTGGCACATAAATTTATTCTTCATTTTATTGTAACGTTTGGTTGCCCCTTGGAAGTTCATACTGATCAGGGTAGGAACTTCGAAAGTAGTCTTTTTAAATCCTTGTGTGAGCAGCTGCAGATTGCAAAAACCAGGACTACACCATATCACCCATCATCAAATGGTCAGGTAGAACGTTACAACAGAACACTACTACAAATGATTAGATGTTTTATAGAGGGACATTGCAAAGACTGGGACAGAGACTTACCTTTATTAGCTATGGCACTTCATTCTATGGAAAATCAACAAACTGGTTTTACACCTAACAGACTAATGCTAGGCAGAGAAGTAATACAGCCAATAGATTTACTTTTTGGCACACATGAAATTAATTCTGAAGAATATACGCCTGCAGACTGGGTTCTTCATCTGAATGAGGTAATTCCAAAAATTCATCAATTTGCACGCAAGAATTTAGGTCAAGCTCAATTGCGTCAGAAAAAGGATTATGATTTGCGTACCCATGAGAGCCAATATGAAATAGGTGATATTGTTTATAAGAAAGATTCTACAACCAAAGTGGGACAAAGCAGTAAACTGAGAGCACCTTGGGCAGGACCATATTTGGTCACAGAAAACAGATCGCCACTCTATAAAGTGCAAGACAGAAAAGGTACATATATGCTGCATCACGATCGACTGAAAAGGTGTCGAGATGCAGAATTACCATTATGGTTAAGAAGGTTGCGACATAACCTTTTTCATGAAGAATCGATGACAGAATCAAGAGATGAGTCACAACAAGAAAAGGTGATAGCTCCAACAGAAGAACTCACTGAGGACATCATTGATGAAAATGATTTTTCAAATTTGTTTAAAGATCACCCAGTTATAACAAGGACAGGGAGAAAAACAAAACCACCAGTCAAGTTCAAAGATTATGTTCAGTAATAACATGAAGCACATTATGCATGCAAATCATTTTTTTATGCACAATGAACACAGTTGCTCTGTCACACTAACCCACATCAATGTAGAATTTGTCCTCAGACTCGTGTATATATTATGTTGCAGATGGATGACTTAGATGAGGCCTACTTTGTTCCTGATTATGATGAGACTGGGTTAGTGAATGTTGTAAATAATGAAAATAAGGAAGAAGATGAGTCAAGAGAACACACTTCAAATGGACTTGAAGAATTTGTCGTTCTGGATGAAGTGTTTTCGGAAGAAGAGAGTTCAGCAAATGCTTCAGATATACTTTTAGAAGTTAAGGATGAAAGAATAATTGAAGTGAAAAAATCAGGAACAACACACAGACCATGCCATATATGTGGAGCAAGAGAAAGAAATTTAAAGAGACATGTGGTAACATGTCATTTGCCTTGGTATGTGGCACCCAAGACAGCCTGTTGGCAGTGTAGAAAGCAAGAAGGGGTTAACTGCTTTCTAAAGAAAAGACATGTGGAGAAGGAAGACCATTCTTATGGTGCAGGCTTCAATGACGATAAGCTCAGACACTGGATATTACTTATAAATGGATTGTTCCATTATTTTAGAGAAGCCTTTGCTAGTTTAGAAGATCTTTTTGGATATGTATTAATACATAAACTTTATCCAGCTGAGAAGACTCCAAATCCATTTTTGACAGAAGAGAGGGCTGTTATGGAACAGTATTTGACTGTTCAAGACATGGAAAAACCTTCAGAGTTCTCTGTCTCTCCACCTAATTCCATTATTACTCTTGCACACTGGAGAATTTTTTCGGAGATGTTGGCCAAGTTAGATGTTAATGAAAGAGATGAAGTGAGTAGGTTGGAAACTCCTCTCTTATATAATGGAATGGCCGCTACAACAGAACTGACAGAAGATATTCCTGCTGTGAACATTCCTATTATTGATAGCCATTTCCATTTGGACCAACTACTAAAAAGATCAGGGAAAACTTCACTTCTACAAATTGAGTTGCAAGTTAGAGAATCTAAGAGGTTACCTCTTGTTGGGGCTATTGCCAACTATGTTTTTCCAGAGCAGTGGAGATTTTGGGAAAAACAGTTATCTGCTGATAAGCGAATTTATGTAACATTTGGTTTACATCCTCATTTAGTGGATTCCTGCTCTGTAAATCGCTATTTAAAAAAAATAGAGTCCCATTTGAGACTACCTACTTGTGTAGGACTAGGAGAAATTGGTATAGACTTAACTACTACCTGTAAATGTAGACCTCTATGTGGAGATGGAGAGGCATGTAGGGAAAGAAAATTATTGAGTCAAGAAAAGTTTCTATACCAAGTTTTACCCCTGGCAGAGAAATACAGCAAAGCTGTCGTGATTCACTGTCGAGACTCTGGCAATGGCGAAGCGGCAAAGAAAGTGCTCCACATTTTTGAAGATCTGGGGTTGACCCATCTAAATGTCCATAGACATTGTTTTATGGGATCATCTGATGAGCTCAGAGTTTGGCAACAAATATTACCAAACTGTAAGTTTGGCTTCACGCATAGTATATTCAGAGATTCTGTCACCTTAGAAGCCATATCTGTGTTGCCAGTAGAAAAGATTCTTTTTGAATCTGACTCACCGTACTTGTCGCCTCTTCGCCACTGTCCAATAAATACACCATGGATGCTCATGCCAGTGTTTGAATATTTGAGTAAAAGAAAAAATGTTCCTCTGTCTGTTTTGGTTGCTTTAGCCAACCAAAATGCTGGCCAGTTATATGGCATCCCTTCTTGATTACATTAGGAATGTTGTAACCCATTTTGTAAATTGTACATGCACATTTGCATGAAAATGTATATATATCTGTCTATATGTGTAAATTTGAGTCAATTTATATATATAGTGTTATATATGTTTATGAAAGCAGACTGATAACAAAAAAAAAAAAAAAAAAAAAAAAAAAATTGGATTTACATGTATCATACCAGACTACCAAAAGTTCTGAGCTTTCGGGACCCTGGTATCCATTAGAATAAATAAATGTAAATGGAAAATGGATTTGCAACATTGGTCTGGGTTTTGCCTAATGTATTATAGATATAAGTAGGTACTGGCATCCAAGGTGAACTTGTTTCTTAATTTTGTTGACATCTGTTACTGGTGAAGGGTTTGACACCTACTAATCCATAACCTTCCTCAGGTAGTGAGTCTTAAAAAAAAAATAAAATGGGGAAGAATGTGAAGAAACAGGACCATTTCAACAAGGAACATAATGACTGGTGTCGGGATATACTCCTGCAGTTGAATGGATCAGTCCCTGATGTACGAAGTTGGCGAACAAGCTGTTGAGCTGGAGAATTAAAAACTGGGATAATTTGGCTGTGATACATGTTTTGAAGTCTGCGATTGCTGCTAGGCAGAATTAGCCAAGGATTTATGGTGAGTGGCGCATTTAAAATCACCGATTCTGTTACAACATGTTTAATAATGCCAGGTGAGTGCAGGTGAAAAGTATTTGCTTTCTGAATTGATTGATGGCATGTGCATTTGCTTCCCTCAATACAGATTTGTATTTATACTCCCACTTTTGAAGAAAATGGGGGTATACTGGATTACATGTGTCCGTCCGTCCATCCATCTGTCTGTCTGTCTGTCCATCTGTGCGTCCGTGTTTGAGTCCGTCCGAGTATATTCATAACTTAAGTAAAATATTTGTTGGTCATAGGTATGCCCACACTAGTTATTTTTGTTTTTATTACTTGTTCACTTGGAAATTGTGTCCGTTCGAGCCAAATTTTGTCTGTTCAGCCTGTATCTCGGGTATCAAATGTTCTATTGCAATGAAATTTGCCATGAACACTGCTTATGGTATAGGCTTTAAAAAAAGGATTCAATGATATTTCTCACATTCTCCTTTTTAAAGTTATCCCCCTTTTTTGACTTAGAAATTGTAGGAAATAGACATTATTTGTCTGTTCAGCCTGTATCTCAGGTATAGGTTATCGGATTTCAGTGAAATATGGCCTGCAGTTTGCCTATGACAAAGGCTTCTGCCTCATTGCATAAAACTTCCAAACACCAAACAATTTACCATACCTTTTGACTTAGAAATTGTTGGAAATTGTTGAAAACTTTCAAAGAAAATGGGAGGGGGGGGTGTATACTGGATTGCTTCCGTCCATTTGTGCATCCATCCGTCAGTCCATACGAGAATATTCATAAATAATATTTGTTGGTCATAGGTATGCCCACACTAAGCGGTACACCATGTGGGGGTATGCACCGGACGAAAGTCCAGCTCTTGTTTCACTATACATTTGTACTTGTATTGGTGGGTATACAGTCCTGTTGTAAGATAGAAAAAAACAGCTGATTCGATTCTATACTGCAGCCCCAGAAATGTTCCTTGAAGATATTAAAATGCAACTTGTAACCGCTATCTGGGTGTGGGTGTGTGTGTGGGGGGGGGGGGGGGGGGGTACCCTCAATCAGAATACCAAATAAAAATTTGATTTTCACAGCTGAAGTTGAAGCTTTACAGCTAGCACTTGAACAAATCGAGAATGAACAGAAATAGGAAGTCGATAATTTTCTCCCACTCTCTTTTCTCTTTGCTTGATTTACTCAATTCCAAGTAGAAAAATTCTCTGATTTGGAACTTTATGAGAAGTTGATTTTGCTAGTGTCTGACCAATATGATATTATGTTTTACTGGTTACCTGTCATGTTGGTGTCCACTGTAACACAAGGGCAAACAGTGTAGCAAAACAGGCTTTAACTGGTTGAGTGCTAGAAGCCACTATCAGAGCTTTAAAAAAAGGAGAGTACCAGAACAAAAGCCAACACTTTCCCTGCTGTTTCATATTCAGTCAAACACAAATGATATTTTATTCTTATAAATTTGTATTATTGCAAATTATTGGAGGCACTCTCCTATAATTTGTAAGAAAACAAATTTTTACGGACAAATTCAGACCACCAAAAATAATATAGCCCTCAACCAGTTAAACAAGTTGATAACTGATTTTAAAATTCCTTTCAGTGATTACAAGCCACATATCGGTAAATAAAACAAATCTATTTTGACACGATGTCATATTGCTTTCATTAGACTTACACATTGTTTTTTATTGGTGGGAATTATGCAACTAGACTGCATTCCCTGCCAATGTCCTTTTGACGTTCAAGCACATTGTCTAGATTGATTCTAATGACATAAGACATAGTGGCATTCAAAAGAGAGTAATCGCTTGACTGGACTGGTTACATAAAATAATTCTCGAGAGGTGAGGGCCATTGTACAAACATGAGTGCGAATGCGCACGAGTGTTTTACAATACAGTCCCTCGCCTCAAATGAATTATTTCACGTAACTAGTCCAATCAAGCGATTACTCTGTTTATTACTTTTCATTATTAACGATAATTATATTATTTAACCTAACGGTCAAAACTGGCCAGCGCTGTTCTCAAAAATCGCCAATTTTTTTGTCTCTAAAACATAGGTTATGACCCCTCATTGGAATTAGCTCGTCGAATGCGTTCCATTGAGGGGTCATAACCTTTGTTTTTGAGACATTAAATGAAATAATAGTTATTCAATAATTTTTTTTGCAAGTGTCGTCTGCTTTTCATGTTATGTAGAGGGTTAAAAAAGCAATGAAGTCCCCATTACACCCACGGCAAAGCGTCTCCATTTGCATGCACAGATACATGACACAATTGTTGATTGCATAATTCACTTGTGAAGTTATCGTTTATAATTAAACCTGGAAATCCCAGTAAATCACACTTTGGAAAGTAATAAAATGACATAATATGACGACATTATGATGTACTGTCTTTGAGAGAACTATTTCATAGCATAAATTCTGACCATATTCTCTCATTCCTTGAAGAAATCAACCTTTTTAATAAGTTTTTGTTGCTTTTATTCTCTAATCTACATCTCATTTTCAAGAAGTATTGGAATCATCAGGTTGATTAACTGGTTGAGTTCTCCGTGGGAACCCTGGGAAGTGAAGCAGCGCTTGTTTACTGTGGTAAACAATCTTTGTTTTACTGGTAAAACAGGACCCAGTGACCAATTCTTGGGGTGTGAGTCCTCTAAAATAGGCAACATGGGATATAAACGATTGACCTATCATAACTTTTATCTCCATGTTGCAGCCATGATTAGCCATTGTGCAGAAGTATGTAACCTTAAACACCAATAAATAAATAAACTGGTTGAGTGCTAGAAGGTACTATCCGAACTTTCAGAAAAATTAGGGTACCCTCCGGAGCAAAAGCCAACAATTTTTCTGCTCCCTTTTTATATTCAATCAAAACCAAATAATATTTTGTTAATATAAATTTGTTTTTTACAAATTATTCAAGAGTGCCTTTGGTCACTCTCCAATATTTTGTAATACAACAAAGTTTGAATAACAAATTCAGGCCACCAAAAATAATCTTGTCCTCAACCAGTTAACATAGTACATGTATTCATTCAGCTTTTGGTGGCATTATTCACTACTGTCCTCACTATTTACTTGAATGTCACGATAAGGCTACACAAAGTAGATCTTCTGTTTCTCAAGCCATTATTTGTGAAATTGCATGCGGGTGAGCGGTTTGTTATTTTATTTTTTATTTCAGTAATTTCTTCTTTGCCATCAAAAGTTCATGTTCTTGGTTCAAGTTTTAGGCCTCATAATCTACAGAATAGCATGGGTGGTGGTGTATTTCATCCCTTGAGTGCAAGAAGGCTTTGCAATGCTAAAGCATTGCAAAGCCTTCTTGTACTCAAGGGACAAATTCATCAATTTTTTTAACTTGGGTAAAATATCAGACATAAACCATTTAATTTTTATTTTTTTGAGTTTAAATTGGTTATAAAAAGAGAGCAAAGGCAAGCAAAAGGACCAAGCGGGAGGGCCTGAGAAACAGATTTTTTATTTTTTTTAGGTCTAAATGTACATTTTTCATGTTTTAAATCACCATTTCACTTTATGCCTAATTTTTTATCACCACAATATAGCCTTAGTTGTTGATGTGGCATTAAGCATCAACAAATAATAAATAAATTACAGAATTTTTTATTTTTTCTCGATCGAATCACGATGCACTTACACACCATATGTTGTAATTTCATAATTAGAATATTGCAAAATCAGGATCGAAGCACAAAAAACAAACTAGAGGCTCAAGAGAGTCTGAAACGCCCACCTGGACCAAGTTGCCCTAAATGCATAAAAACAAAAAAAACTCATTTCCGGATTTTGGTCCAAGCGGACACCAAATTTTTCAGTGTAAAAAAAAAAAATTTTTTTTAGTCTTAAAATTGACCGAAACGCATCAAAAACCAAAAAACTAATTTCCAGATTTTTGCCCCAAATTTCTAAGTCCGGACCGGAACCCCAAATTTTCAGCCTAAATATGAACCTGGGGACTTGGCTTGAACAAACTTGAATCTCCCCCCCCCCCCTCCCGCCCCCAAGGATGCTGCATACCAAATATCAAAAGGTTCTCATTGGCAGATCTGAAGAAGATTTTTGAAGAATATTTCTCATACTGCACTAATTTAAACATTTGGGCTCCCATAGGGACCCAGGGAACTGATTTCAGTAAACATGTGAAACAATCTTAGAAAGATGTTATATGTGAAATTTGAAAGCTTTTGGAGCAGTGGTTTTGGAGAAAAGTAATCTTAAATGTTTTTTCCATTACCCACAGTGTTAAAAAATGCTGACTCAGCAATTTTTCAAAGTCCCCCCCCCCCCCCCCCCCCACCCCCAAAAGTACCCCATGATAAAACCGATAGCAATTTTTTTTTACCATTCCATTTTGTTGCTCGTAAGGAAGCTTCACACCAAATAAGAATTCTCAGTGCCATGTAGTTTTGGAGATATGGGCGTTTTAATTTTTTTTCTATTTTTACCTCCAGAGGTTCCCATGGGGCAGCGGGAAAACTTTTTTGGCATGAATCAAGTACTTAGGACCCAATAATACCTCATAGAAAATTTGGTTCATCTGCCTCTCGGTTCGGAAAATAGAAATTTTGGGCGGGGCACAAAATGGGGATCCTCTCGTAGAGAGCCCAAATATTGACCGAGAAAATTTCTTTGAACAAACTTAATCTTGAGTAACAATCTTGAGTACCAAAGGAGCTTACATACCAAATATCAAAGCATTCTGACGAGTGGTTCATAAAAAAAAGATTTCAGGAGAAATTGATGCTTTTGGAGTTCATTTTAACAAACTGGAAAGAGGATACCTCCAATATACTGTATGTCAAATTTGTTTGGGTTTGGGCAAGTGGTTTTGAAGGAGAAGACCGAGTTGCGAAAGTTAATGGATGACGGACGCCAAGTGATGACAAAAGCTCACACTGACTTTCAGTCAGGTGAGCTAATAATATCTCAGAATGAATATTATTACATGCCCATTACTTTTCCTCCAGTTCCATTTAGGAATCTGTATAGAACATGTGTTCCATATGGATTTCCGCCCTGCAGGAACCTCGGGAGGTGAGTCAGTGCTTGTTTACTGTGGTAAACAAGCTCCGTTTTACTGGTAAAATAGGACCCAGTCAAATGCTTGTGATGCAAGTCCTCTAAAATGGGCAACATGGGGTATAAAAGATTGACTGACCTTGACTTTATCTCCATGTTGTGGTCACGATGAGCCATTGTGCAGATGTATGTGACCTTTAACACCAATAAATAAATAAATTTCTGTTTTCAGACTATTTATCTACCTGATGTCATGGATCCATCAAAGAACTAAACTCCACCCATTTTTATGTGTACCCATACTATGTATGGTACACATAATGCCATCATCCGGGGTGGCCATCCGTCGTTCGTCTGTCCATCTGTCCGTCCGGCATCCATATCCATTTCTTTGTCATTCAATAACTTGAAAATTATTGCTTGGATTGTCAAGTTACTTTATATTTGTGTTCAGGTTACTGATGTGCTGAGCTGTATAGTTTTTGGTGTAAATCTGATAATTTGATCCTGAGATATTAACCCTTTATCCTTCAAATTGAAAATTCCTCCAATCCCTTTGGCATTCGATAACTTGAAAAATATTGCTTGGATTGTCAAGTTACTTTATATTTGTGTTCAGGTTACCGATGTGCCTAGCCGTATAGTTTTTGGTGTAAATCTGATAATTTGATCCTGAGATATTAACCCTTTATTCTTCAAATTGAAAATTCCAAAATCCCTTTGGCATTTGATAACTTGAAAAATATTTATGTGTACCCATACTATGTATGGTACACATAATGCCATCATCCGGGGTGGCCATCCATCGTTCGTCCATCCTTTGTCCATCCATCTGTCCATCCGTCTGTCCGTCCGGCATCCGTATCCATTTCTTTGTCATTCGATAACTTGAAAAATTTTGCTTGGATTGTCAAGTTACTTTATTATTTGTGTTCAGGTTACTGATGTGCCGAGCTGTATAGTTTTTGGTGTAAATCTGATAATTTGATCCTGAGATATTAACCCTTTATCCTTCAGATTGAAAATTCCTCCAATCCCTTTGGCATTCGATAACTTGAAAAATATTGCTTGGATTGTCAAGTTACTTTATATTTGTGTTCAGGTTACTGATGTGCCGAGCTGTATAGTTTTTATTGTTTGTCCGTCTGTCCGTCCATCCATCCGTCGGTCTGTCCATCCGGCGTCCGTATCCATTTCTTTGTCATTTGATAACTTGAAAAATATTGCTTGGCTTGTCAAGTTACTTTATATTTGTGTTCAGGTTACTGATGTGCAGAGCTGTATAGTTTTTGGTGTAAATCTGATAATTTGATCCTGAGATATTAACCCTTTATCCTTCAAATTGAAAATTCCACCAATCCCTTTGGCATTCGATAACTTGAAAAATATTGCTTGGATTGTCAAGTTACTTCATATTTGTGTTCAGGTTACTGATGTGCCGAGCTGTATAGTTTTTGGTGCAAATCTGATAATTTGATTCTGAAATATGAACCCTTTATCCTTCAAATTGAAAATTCCTCCAATCCCTTTGGCATTCGATAACGTGAAAAATATTGCTTGGATTGTCAAGTTACCTTATATTTGTGTTCAGGTTACTGATGTGCTGAGCTGTATAGTTTTTTTTGTTTGTCCGTCTGTCTGTCCGTCCGTCGGTCTGTCCATCCAGCATCCGTATCCATTTCTTTGTCATTCGATAACTTGAAAAATATTGCTTGGCTTGTCAAGTTACTTTATATTTGTGTTCAGGTTACTGATGTGCCGAGTTGTATAGTTTTTGGTGTAAATCTGTAATTTTGATCCGGAGATATTAACCCTTTATCCATCAAATTGGAAATATCTCCAATCCCTTTGGCATTCGATAACTTTAAAAATATTGCTTGGATTGTCAGGTTACTTTATATTTGTGTTCAGGTTACTGATGTGCCGAGCTATATAGTTTTTGGTGTAAATCTGATAATTTGATCCTGAGATATTAACCCTTTATCCTTCAAATTGAAAATTCCTCCAATCCCTTTGGCATTTGATAACTTGAAAAATATTGCTTGGATTGTCAAGTTACTTTATATTTGTATTCAGGTTACTGAAGTGCCGAGCTGTATAGTTTTTGGTGTAAATCTGATAAATTGATCCTGAGATATTAACCCTTTATCCTTCAAATTGAAAATTCCTCCAATCCCTTTGGCATGAGATAACTTAAAAAATATCAATCCGATTGTCATGTTACTTCATATATATGTTCAGGTTACTGATGTGCTGTGCTCTATATTTTTTTTAAATATGTAAATCTGATAATTTGATCCGGAGATATTAACCCTTTATCCATCAAATTAGACACTCCTCCAATCCATTTCTATATGTACCCATACCATGTATGGTGTACATAATGTCGGCATCCGTGGTGGCCCTCCATCATACAGCTTTCTACTAGTTGCATGTATGGGTACACATCTGACGATTTCATCGGCCTATTTTTTATAATTGGTGATCAACCAATCAGACCCAGATCAATTCAGAAGGTAACAGCCAATAGACAACACTTCAGCTGGTAAATAAAGAGTTTTAATGTTTGAAAATTTGTGTGTGTATTTTTAAGTTAATGGATTCTGTGTCATAGAGACATGTAATAAATGCAGAATGCAACAATGTGTGAATGCGTTTGTTAATATAGCACTTTGCCTCTTGTTCTATCCTTCCACGCTGACACTTGTGCCATATTGATGAACATTCATTTACCGTAATGTTCTGTGTATATCTCGCATTTGTTCTCCGATGATTAAGATTCTATAGTGTGATGAAGAGAAAAATGCAGCTTCGAGTCACTCCTTTATGCCTGGTCACAACAATTTTTCTGATTACATTTGGCGAAAACAGTGGAAGGTTTTGATGTAAACAAACTGGTTGTACCTAGTAACGCAACAAGGGGAGCAACTCTATCTTGGTTCATATTGGCAGAGATCTCCAATTTATCAGCCAGGCTTGAAGTCATATCTGCTACATTTGATAATAGGCAATTCAGGGAAAGAAAATCATCTCCAACAAATAAATATACAAATAAGTGCAAAAAATCACACCATGTTATTTTTAACATTAGGTACACAGCACCTGTGACAGTCTCTCAAAAGTTTTTTTTTTATTATATAAATCCAAGTATAAACTTGCCTAGAGGTATTATAGAAATCTATTGATTGTAAACAATGTTAAAATGTTAGCAACCATTAACAGGAATGCCTACTGTGTCTTTGTTGATCATTATACACCAGATTGTCCATTTTGCTTGTGTATTGAAATCAGTTTGACCTTACAGCACCTATTGTCACCTAGTTGTGACATTTTATTGTTCATATATTAGGTTTGACTACTTCTTTCTCCCTGCTTGTTGTAGTGAAACTTGTTTATTTTTGTTAATAAATAAAACAGGCCAAGTTGTCAGCCCAAATATAAAACTAACAGGGATGTTCTGTTAACAAGAAAATGGTAATTAGGCTAAAAAAAGAGTGTTATGATTCTCAGGCAATCACTCATTGAATTTGAACCCCATCATTGGACATTTTTATTGCCTTTCAGTGTCTTCCAATATTAGTACAAACTCTGGTTTGAACCCCATCATTGGACATTTTTATTGCCTTTCAGTGTCTTCCAATGTTAGTACAAACTCAGGGAGACCTGAAACTTTTTACATTATTTGCTTGATGCATATTTATTTAGTTGCGTCTCCAATATGTTTGCCTTGTTACAGTTTATGGGAGAGTGCTGTGGGCACTCTCCCATAAATTGTAAGGAGGCTTATCCCCATAGATCAAATGCTTTTACTTCAAAAGATAATATAAAGAGCATCAACAGAATAAGAAGCCTTTAAATTGCAGTACCTACAGTTTGTTTTTACAGGAATGTTATATTTTTCAAATTAAAAATGAATTTATTTGCATAAATATGTACTTTTTATATTTCTGTGTGTAAAAAGACAGCCGAAATCCTCTCATGTTTGCTTACTTTTTGCAAAATAAAAATTAAAAAAAAAAAAAAAAAAAAACCCTCCCTCCCTCACTGATATGAAAAAAAATTGTCTGAGAATCAATTCATTTATTTTGTGTGGCCTTAATTTGTTGATTGTAAATTTTAAATAATCATATCTTGCATCTATGGGCAAAATTTTTTTTTTTTTTAATCTTTTGAGAAACGAGACTGTCTAAATCCTATTTCTTATTCTGTGAGTAGGTTGTGAATGACCTTCAGCCCAGTCCCCTTTGTGTTGTGTTTGTGATTCCAGTGACTGCGAAATAGAAATGCAGATTTGCCCCTTTCAAGAAAAAACTCCCTGAAATGCAATTTCCTCACATCAGAGAAGAGAAAACAATTATGTATGTATGTGGTGGTAAATCCTCACATATGTGAGGTCGTCAGTTAAGCATCATCGAGCTTGTTTAATCCTTGGATGGGTGACCGTCTGAACGATCAATTCAGACTCGTGCATTGTGTCCTTCCTTTGGCAAGGCACTTAACCCTGATTGACCACATTGGGGCACGATGACGCCGTGAACTAAGGCATACTGCACGTCGATGATGTGCATGTCTTCAGCCAATCTAACCTGCCTGTGCTGCAGTGCAGAGTTATGATGTTGGGGAGCTGGCAGCTGCTCGTCGTTGCTCGGTGGTTCTCAATGGGTACGCCGGTTTCCTCCACCTGTAAAACTGTCACCGACGTGATATGACCTTGGCTGTTAAAGAGTCGCAAAACCTTAATAAATCAATGCACAGTTCAACTTTTTTTCTCAGTTCAGACTTAACCCTTTACCTTACGAACCGGCCACATCCGCCCACGTAATTTACAAATTAAGTAGTTAAAAAAAAAAAAATATTTCAAAACATTTCAATGGAATCATATCATGTGACCTCTCATTGGAATGAGCTTGATGAGCTCATTCCAATGAGGTGTAACATGATATGGTTCCATTGAAATTTTTTTTTAAATTTGAAAAATCAAATATTATTCGATATCATCTGCATTGGGAAAAGGGTTAAGAAAACACCTGACCTGTTTTACTATATATGAATTCAGGCAACCACAGGTTAACAGAGTTTTGTTGAGGGTGAGCTCGATGTGTTCCATTTATAATAAGTATGAAGATATTGTATGGGATTCTGTTGGTGAGCTAATGGAGAGGGACCCGATTGCCTCCCCTCTCCTTTGTTGTGGTTTCCTGTTGAGTCCTTGGGCCAGACACTTCCTCTCCATTGCCCGCGTGGGGGCACGATGACGCCGTGTACTAAGGCATACTGCACGTTGATGGTACGCATGTCTTCAACCAATCTAACCCTGCCTGTGCTGCAGTGTGGAGTTACGATGTTGGGGAGCTGGCAGCTGCTCGTTGTTGCTCGGTGGTTCTCTCCGGGTACTCCAGCTTCCTCCACCCGTAAAACTGTCACGGTCATGATTAGCCATTGTGCATAAATATGTGACCTTAAACATCAATAAATAAATAATCCTGGTGAGTACTTTTAGATCATGTTTCAGTTCCATTCCACTGTGGTTATAGCACCTCAGCCATCATACAGACTGCTGTTGTTGGAAATTTTACTGGAAAAGAATACTTATTAGGCCTAAAAAAAAGAAAATTCTGTTTCTCAGGCCC
Source organism: Pictodentalium vernedei (assembly GCA_031216915.1). NCBI lineage: Eukaryota > Metazoa > Mollusca > Scaphopoda > Dentaliida > Dentaliidae > Pictodentalium > Pictodentalium vernedei. The sequence continues at coordinate 24,718,860 of CM062288.1, read as the reverse complement.
TCCCACATGGACATTTTGGCTGCCGCATGCTCTCTTTTTATAACCAATGTAAACTTAAAAAAAATAAAAATTAAATGGTTTTTGTCTGATATTTTACCCAAGTTAAAAACATTGATAAAACTGACCCTTGAGTGCAAGAAGGCTTTGCAATGCTTTAGCTCTTGCTCTCAAGGGACAGAATACACCACCACCCATGCTATTCTGTAGATTATGAGGCCTAAAACATAAACCAAGAACATAAACTTGTGATGCCAAAGAAATAATTACAGATATAAAAAATAAAATAAAAACCCGCCCGCACGCGTGCTAAAGCATTGCAAAGCCTACTTGCTCTCAAGGGACAGAATACACCACCACCCATGCTATTCTGTAGATTATGAGGCCTAAAACATAAACCAAGAACATAAACTTATGATGCCAAAGAAATAATTACAGATATAAAAAATAAAATAAAAACCCGCTCTCATGCGTGCAATATTACAAATAATGGCCTGAGAAACAGAAGGTCTACTTTGTGTGGCCTTATAAATATCTCTTTTATAATAATATAATAATAATGATAAAAATACCCTGGACCCCAAAACAGCTATTTGGTACATCATTTCACTGGCCTCTGAAATGTGACCTTAACCCTTTACCTAAGATAACGGCCAGTGCTATTCACAAAAATTACCATTCAATTTTCATTTTTTTTGCCTAAAAACACAGCTTATGACCCCCTCCTTGGAACGATCTCAATGAGCTTGTTCCAACGAGGGGTCTTAGGCTATGTTTTTGACGCAAATTACGAAAAATATTGGTTATTCAGTGATTTTGTTTGTAAGTGTCATCTGCTTTTCATGTGATGTCAAGGATTAAACAGCAATAAATAAATAATGGAGGAAATAATTTCAAATACAACTAGAAATGTTAAAATGAATTACACTTGATGCCATTAATTCACACACTACTGTATCCACCAGATCCATGATGAGAAAGTTTTCCGACCACTGATCTATTCTTACAAAATTGTTGTGCAACCTTTCTTGGGATGAAATGTTCAAACTCAAAGTTTAACCCTTTGAGACTTGAATTATCCTGACGTTCAAACGTCACTGGGAATTCAGTTTCTTCAACATTTTTAGTCGAGTTGTGACGAAGTCAAACTCGACTTATAGTTTGGTGAATGGCGGGCGGGCGGGCGTAAACAATTGGTTTCCGGATGATAACTTGATAATGGTTCAACTCACATTCATGAAACTTCATAGGTAGATTGGCCTTGGTGAGGGGAAGAACCCTATTGATTTTGGACTCGCTACGTCAAAGGTCAAGGTCAACGTGACCGTGAACATAGTAAATCGCAACAATTCCTTTCCGGATGATAACTTGATAGTAGTTCAACCTACATTCATGAAACTTCATAGGTGGGTTGGCCTTGGTGCGAGGAAGAACTCTATTGATCTTGGACTCACCAGATCAAATGTCAAGGTCACACTGACCTTTAACATAGTATATTGCAACAATTGGTTTCCAGATGATAACTTGATAGTGGTTCAACCTAGAGTCATGAAACTTCATAGGTGTGTTGGCCTTGGTGCGAGGAAGAACCCTATTGATGTTGGACTCACCAGGTCAAAGGTCAAGGTCACAGTGACCTTGAACATAGTATATCGCAACAATTGGTTTCCGGATGATAACTTGATAGTGGTTCAAACTAGAGTCATGAAACTTTACAGGCGTGTTGGCCTTGGTGCGAGGAAGAACCCTATTGATGTTGGACTCACCAGGTCAAAGGTCACGGTCACAGTGACCTTGAACATAGTATATCGCAACAATTGGTTTCCGGATGAGAACTTGATAGTGGTTCAACCTAGAGTCATGAAACTTCATAGGTGTGTTGGCCTTGGTGCGAGGAACTGTTGTCACAACTCGACATTGGATCGGTGGTCCTGAGCGGCATTTTTTCAAAATGCGACGTCAAACGTCGGAAAGTACAAATAACCAGATATTTTTCACATTTGTGATTATCTAGTTGAAGTCTAGATTATTTTTGGTGGTCGGAATTTGTTATTCAAAACTTGTTTTTATTACAAATTATTGGAGAGTGCCCATGGGCACTCTCCAATAAATTGTAATAAAACAGATTTATATAAACAAAATATTATTTGCGTTTGACTGAATATGAAATATAAACAAGGAAAGTGTTGGATTTTGCTCTGGTATCCTCATTTTTTGAAAGCCCCGATAGTGGCTTCTAGCACTCAACCAGTTAAGAAGTCTTGACAGCAGGATTATATTAGTATTTTATTTTAAGCTGAGGAGTATTCGGGAGAAAATAGGAATTTGAGGTTAAAACTTTAAAAAATCGAAAAATAATAAAACAAATGACCACAAAGTATCAACGTGTGTTTGATTTCGTTTGTAATAACACAAAAGTATCAAAGGGTTAAATTCAACAAAAGATTTCATACGTAATAACACGTACCAAAGTATCAAAGGGTGAAGGCTCAAAATATTTATTTACACAAAACAGGCTGGATAACTTTGTCAGAATTAAATGTACAAATTTGTCCATCAAACTTGTGATGTGGTACAATAAAAAGTCTGTTATATTCTCACAAATATAAATGGTGAATCACAAAATAAGTAAAAATGGAACTTGTGTTACATTTTCAATCTCTCTTAATATGGCAGAACAACTCTGGTTATCTGACCCTATGGGTCAAGAATGTGGCGGGAGAACGAAGGTGTTAAAACATCATGCGAGCTAAGTGCAGTGTAAAGTGAGTTGTATTCATTCACTCAATTCGAGCAATTATTAACCCCATGATTATGCTGTGGGCGCAATAAACATAAGCTATATACAATATATAACTATACAGACACGGGTTACAGTTTCAAGAGTGAAAAATAGGTCTCGTGATTGGAAAGTTGTGCAATCGATGCTGTGTTGACCACTGACCTTAGCAAATGTTACTGCAATCTTAATAGACCTTGTCCTGGTATATCAGTTTTCAAACCATTGTTTCTTATTGGGGCTCCGCCGACTTTCGGCGGAAGTTTCCTTTGACCAATTCTCATATTTATACACAACATTGAATTGATCACACAAAGCCCCCTTTTGTGTTGGATGGTTTTCTATTTTTTCTTTCCAGAGTTATGGGACTTGAATCTTCAAAAAATTGGCAATTTTTTACATGTTGTATGATAACTTAATAATGCGTTTATTGATTGTAACATTGCTACAAAATTTCAAGAGATTCAGTAAAGGCAACATCACTTTCCAATTTTACGATTTTCAGGTATGTCATTTTGGAATTATTGGAATTATGGGACTTCAGTTGTCAAAAAATGACAATTTTTCATATTTTATTTTATTATTTAAGTTTGTTTTGACCGATTCTCATAATTTATACACACACTATTGATATTGATATTGATTAAATAAAGCTCCCTTTAATTTTTTGACAATTTTCAGATTTGTCGTTCCAGAATTATGGGGCTTGAATAGTCAAAAATAGCAGTTTTTAGGTCATCAGTGTTGAAAGAGCAGTGTGGACTTGGAAAATTACTGACCTGTTTTGCTTTACATGATTGCAGGCAACCACTGGTATCCTGTTTTGCTATACATGAATGTAGGCAACCACTGGTTAACAAAGTATTGGTGAGGGTGAACCTGATGTGATCCATTTATAAGCCTGAAGATATTGTATGGGATACTGTTGGATGAGCTAATGGGGTGGACCTCCCTCCTTGTGTTTTGTATGTAGCTTCCTGATGGGTACCTTCACATGAATTTTTAATTTCATTCCAGTCCTTTCACTTATCGGAGAGTGATTGCCCTTGTACTTGGAAATTTCACAGATCTGCGGTTATAGCTCCTCATCCATTATACAGATTGCTGTTGTTGGAAATTTGAATGGAAAACAAGACTTTTTATTATAAATACCTCTTTTATATAATAGTATAATAATTTAGTCAAATTGCCGTCATGCTCGGAAGTTTACTTCCTTCTAAGCGGCTTTCATTTTTGACTAATTCTTATTCTGTTACGTTAAGTGCTGTACCAATGTGTATCGCGTCATGGGAACGTAAAATTTAGCATCACACTGATCCTAATTGTTGAATGGGAATTATAAAATTGATCAAGATACGCGTACGTCTTACAGATCGATTTATTATTTGGCAAGTGGCCACCTAGCTCCTAATCACGAACCTGTCTATAAAATCGCCGATACATATCTTCCTTGGGTGGCAACAAGTAAAGATATGTTCCGCATTACACGTTCACTGTTTTTAACTGTAAATTATGGACAAACAATACCGTATCAGATGTTCCTTAGGTGGTAACTTTCCCCGTGGGAACCCCGGGAAGTAAGCAGCACTTGTTTACTGCGGTAAACCAGTTCCGCTTTACTAGTAAAATAGGACCCAGTCACCAATGCTTGGGGTGAAAGTCCTCTAAAATGGGCAACATGTTGATAAACGATTGACTAAACTTGACTTCATCGCCATGTTGTGTCACGATTAGCCATTGTGCATAAATATGTGACGTTAACCACCAACAAACAAACAAACAAACAATAGGTGGTAACAAGTGGAGATATATTCCGCGTTATTACGCGCAAATTTTGTTCTCAGCCTTAGAATTAGGAGCATTCAATCATTTATCTCAACCTCGCCCTGGTAACATAGTCCAGGCACATTAGACATAAAAATGAGAAAGTAAGGAAAAAAATCAGAGAAAGCTGATTTTTTTTATATGTTTCCGGGACACACATTGCGGATAAAGTGTGAAAAGTCCCCGCGAATCCGAGTTGAGCTTTTTTAGTTATAGCGTTTTTTTGATGAAAAAAAAAATTTTAAAAAAAATTCGACCCAGCTCCATATTTCTCATTCTTATTCGCCTTAATAGGGTGAGAATCATAAATATTGTGCTGAATTATATTGAGAATACATATCCCCAACAGAAAATGCCAACTTTGTACTAATCCTCACACTCAATGGTGAAATATTCACGAAAATGTACAAAATTACGAAAATTTTTTTATTGTTTTCATACACACAACGGTACACAACGTCCATTAAATCAAATCTACGACTACTTTGGGAGTTAAATTATATATCAAAAATTGCAGAAAAGCAGTGGCTTTATAATGATATATAACAATAGTCATTTATTCCATAATGAACTGGTGAAACCTGTGAAATATTAACCATACCCCCTAAACTCAAATTCAAACGGCATCGACTTTTCTCATTCAAATACAGTATTATTATTGAAGAAAGACGAACACTAGATAACATAGACAGCACAGAAGTCAATGAAATATTCTGTGGACTTGCCAGAGGTGACTGTACAACAGCTGACGCTGTCAATCAAGAAAGTGTCAACCATCTACTGTCAAAATTACATGAACTGCTCCAGAATGCGTCCATAGGACGCACAGGAAAGCTTTGGGTACAATACTACGAGCAAATAGGTCTTCTCCAGTTGTTCTTGAGAGCAGAGCGCACAGGCGACTGGGAACTCCACACATATTGTGTTCGCAATATGATTACAGTATTTCACGCAGGTGGTCATTTTGCATACGCAAAAAGTTCACATCTCTATTTGCAGCAGATGAATGAGCTAACAGAAATAATGCAACAGGATGATTTGAAGTTGTTCACTGAGAAAGGTTACTTTACCATAAGGCGCTCAGATAAATTCTGGGACGGGATATATTCTGATCAGACCATAGAGCAGTGTTTAATGAGAATGTTCAAGCTCCCTGGTGGTCTCACACATGGCAGGAGAATAACCGATAGCACTGTTGCAAAATGGGTACATGGACTACCTCTTTGCCTTCCGATATGTAATGCTCTCGAAAATTTTGTTCATGTTCACACTGGTCATGGCGAACAACATCGGGATCTCCGTCAAAGTTCACAATTGACTGATGCCAATGATATCACCAAATTTTTGAACTGGCTCAGAGGGCATTCCCCCTTTCAGAATAGAGATCCACTACAATTAGTCTCTATAGCGACCAGGCTTGTGGCCGACGAAACTGTGAACTGTGACCAAGTTCGCAAAATTGGTGAATGTTGCGTATCGAATGTTGTAAGCAAAACGTTCAACAGCATCAAACTACGACGTGTTGACACTGTGAAGTCTTTCGCATCGATGGCAAATAGCATCAAAGTCCGTGGAAGTAAAGTAGTGATTGACCCCACAATTCTGTTCAACCGCATCACATGTGTTATTCAGTCACAAGCAGAGATGGAAGAGTATCTCAAATATGAACTCTCCCCGAAACCACCAGCATTGTTTGATTCTGCTGGAATGAGGAAGACACAGAAAAGCACGCTCGGTAAGATCCTCAAAACATACGGTTCCGAGCAAACTAAAATCCCAGAACATTCTCTGTTTGTTGGAGATGGTGGATTTTTATTGAGGGCAGTTGTATGGCCTAAACAGTCGTCATATAAGAACATATGTACATCATATTCCAATTATCTAGTGAGACATTTTGGGGCGAATGTCGTGGTTGTTTTTGATGGCTATGCTTGTACAATGTTGACAAAGGGCATGGAACAAGCCCGTAGATCTAAAGACAGGTATTCCATTGATATCAATATCTCACCCGAGTTACCAGCCACCACACCCCAATCGGATTTCCTTGCAAATGCCAAGACAAAACCCAACTGATCGATCTTCTAATGCAGGAGCTATCTGCTATCAATATTCAGTCCAAGCAGGCCGAGGCTGATGCTGATGTACTGATAGCCGAAACTGCACTTGACATCGCTCAAGATGACAACAATGTTGTCGTTGTGGGAACAGACACAGACTTGTTAGTCATTCTTACCTCTCGAGTTCAACCAGGATGTAATATTCACATGATGTATTCCATTACCCCAAACTTACTAGTTTCAGTTAGTGAAATAGCAACCAAAATGGGTGACCATAGAAGCAACCTCCTTGTAGCACATTCTATAAGTGGTTGTGACACTACTTCTGCACTCTTTCGAGTTGGTAAGAAGAAAGTATTCAGTACAATTGTCTCCGATGTTACTAGCGACTCACAACAGTATGTCAACACAATTTTGGCAGATGACAGTACACCAAGTGCAGTAGCCGATGCCGGGGAACAACTTCTCCTGATCTTATACGGGAGTAAAACTGTTTCCTCTCTCGACCAATATAGATATGTCACTTACAAGCGTTATGTAGCAAAATCTAAACTGAATAAACCCATCGACCTAGCCTCACTCCCACCAAGCAGCGATGCTGCACAACAACATGTCTACAGATGTTATCTCCAGGTCCAACAATGGCTGGGCACTTCGCTTCCTCCGACGGATTGGGGGTGGTCGCTAGACAATGGACTTCTTGTACCGACTGCAGCCACAAAACCATGTGCCCCCGATAACCTACTGAATCTGATCAGTTGTGGTTGCAAGAGTGCTTTTCAAAAAGGTGTGGGTGTAAGAAGGCAGGACTCTCTTGCTCAGGTTTGTGTAATTGCAGTTCGGATTCTTGTAACAACCACAGAAACAGTGTCCTGTCGGAAATTTCTGAGTTCGATGAATAATATGTATATAGGTCATGTCATTTCTGTATATAGCGTTGATAATAGTCAATGTAACTTAATCCATGTTGATTGATTTGTACATTCTGTAAATATTATTTATTGATTTTTGTACATTCTGTAAATATTATTTATTGATCTAATGCTGCCAGACACAGACGTGTCTGTTCGGTCCCAAGCCCGAAAATAGTTGAGTTCTCATGCTGACGAATTTTATGCCAAAAGGGGAACTCGGCCAGAAGCAGAGGGGGTCTTCCATAATGTCTATTTTGTAAGCAATGATAAAAGTCTTCAAATGGTGGTGGATTTTTTATCGTCTGTCCAACTAACATCCTGTTCTGTACTACGACCCTTTGGGCAAATCCGTTCGGAAAATCGTCATTTTTTGCGTAAATCCGATACTTTTTTGTGAATTTTCAATAATTTTTCGCAGAAATTGTCACAGAATGCACATTTTCCTCTAGGTAAATGTATATTAGACATTATGTAGCTTGAAATACGCGTAAACAAAAAATACAGTTGGATCAATTCGAGGTTACAAAGTTCGTGCGATTTTTTATCCCCCCGAAAAAAAATTTCGGGGGATATAGTCATCACGCGTTTTTTTTTGTCCGTCTGTCCGTCCGTACGTCCGTCCGTTTACATTTCGTTTCCGGATGATAACTTCCCTTGAAATAGTTTGATTGTAACCAAACTTGATATATGGCTTAAACATATAAAAATACAGGTCAAGTTCGAATCCGGGTTCATCCTGATTAATATTACCAGAGTTATGCCCCTTTTTAATTTAGAAAATCTTATGATTTTTGGTTTCCGGATGGTAACTTCCCTAAGATAGTTTGATTGTAACCAAACTTGATATGTGGTGCAAACATATCAAAATACGGGTCACCAGAGTTATACCCCTTTTTAATTTAGAAAATCTTATGATTTTTGGTTTCCGGATGGTAACTTCCCTCAAGATAGTTTGATTATAACCAAACTTGATATGTGGTGCAAACATATCAAAATACGGGTCAAGTTCGAAAATGGGTTTGTCCTGATTAATTTTACCAGAGTTATGCCCCTTTTCAACTTAGAAAACCTTATGATTTTTGGTTTCCGGATGATAACTTCCCTTAAGATAGTTTGATTGTAACCAAACTTGATATTTGGCACAAACATATCAAAATACGGGTCAAGTTCAAATCTGTTTCTATATTGTGTGTTTTTAGTGAAACTGTTGCGACATATTGTGGTCTGATTTAGCCCGATTCAGGCTATTTTTTTTTGCTGTTTTTTGTCAGTTTGCTAGGTAAAGGGTTAAAGTGTGGTCTGGTCAATTTTTTCAGAGTTATGCCAAATTCAATGTACTTTTAAGTTTCTGGATGATGACCACACTTTTTTCGGGGGGATCAGCTGCCCCGTGGATGTGGCAGCCCTCTAGTTTTGATTTTTTTCAAATGCGTTTTCGAAAAAAGGCTGTAGAAAAAAAAGCTCAACTGGGATTTTAGGGGACTTTTGTCTAATCGTTCAGTGACATGTACTCGACATTCCCTGAAAAAATCAGCTTTCTCCGATTTTTTTCCCTAGTGAAACCTAATGTTCTTGGGCTAACAGAGGCAGAAGCGAGTTCGCATGCAGTATTCACACATTCAACCATTCCTTGACCCGAATTGTTCAAATGTGTTGTTCTCCATATTCAGGTGTATTGCTTGTAAAATCCCCGAATCATATCTCCCTTGGGTAGCAAAGATATGTTCCCTGTTTCATGTTGTCCCCGTATCCGAGTCTATTATGCGCAAAATAACCGTATCATATCTTCCTTGGGTGGCAACAAGTAAAGATATGTTCCGCGCCTCACTTTGCTTTTTGTATTCAAGTGTAAATTATGCGAAAAATACCGTATATCATCTTCCTTGGGTGGCAACAAGTAAAGATATGTTCCGCGTTGTTACGCAAAAAGCAAATATGAATTAGACACTATTTCTAAAACCTCGCCCTGGTAACGGAGGCAGAGGCAAGTAAGTTCGTACACTGTATTCACACAACCAACCACTCCTTGGCCCGAATCATTCAATCATTTAAAAGTGGACCTCCATATCTCCGCCCCAGTACCCAACCTGCGTCAATCAGACATCAATACCGCTGATGAAAAATACAATCTTTTTATACCTTCCTTGCGTAGTAATAACAACCCCCCCCCCCCCCCCCCGGCCGATCCTTCCAGGGTGTGTAAATGTTTTGTCCCCACCCACTATTGCAGCATATATATGCCCCCACCACTGATCTAAGTGTAGCCATCTCCCATAATGTCTACACTGACAATCGTAGGCTAGGATTCCATACACCCCTCACCCCCTCCCCCCCCCCCCACCCCCCCATATACACATGATGTATGCATTGACATATACCCAATGATCATAATCTCACAACATATACACGCTATGTCCAACACCAATGCGTTTTTAGGTGTAATTGCTCTATACACTAATTTATATCCCCCCCCCCCCCCCACCCTCCCCGGTTCAGCAAGTCTATAAATGAGAATATTTGGAATTATTCTTGTCTATTGAGCCCATTGGGTTCTAGTGTTTGAAGTTTGTTAATCCAGAATGCTTCACGACCCCTCCTGTAAGCTGTATTTTGTTGATTAATTTGTTCAATCCCAATAATCTTAAAATTCTTTATACCATGGTTTTTGGTCAGAAAAATGATGTGGTATCGGTTCATCCATAACCTCAAGTTTTATTCTACTCCGATTGTATAATAGTATAATAATGATATAAATACCCTGGACTCTGGAACCCAAAACAGCTATTTGGTACATCATTTCACTGGTCTTCTAAGACACATAGTCTCTCAAGGAAGATTTTATTGTACTGTATACTGTTTGAATTGCGAATCGTATCAAAGGCGTGGGCCCACAATGATGGCCCCATCAGTTTGCATCTAGTTTCTTTGGAGCCTCCCCAGGAATGGCTCTGAATTTGACTGAGTCATTCAAGGCCTTGAAATCCTGTAAAATATGTCAGGAGGCCTTGAATATTCAAGAAACAAAAATTCTAAAGAAGCACCTAATCATAATTGTATTTTAATATTTCATAGTAGGTGAATAAGGACCCTCTGGTCATTACCCCCTCCTCCCACTTCCCTAATAGGGAAGTGGGAGGAAGGGATAATGATGAGTGGTATTAGGTAAAATTAGTGAAGGTAGAGCCTCGAAAAGTCTTGAATTTGGCCATTGTAGGACCTTTAAAAATGCCTTAAATAGTATGAGACCTTGCCTGCAGGTACCCTGTCCCCATCTAGCAGTTGGAGGCCTAATAGGTAAACATTGAACCAATTTATTAGAGAGTGTCAGTTGGGACTCTCCAATAAATTGTAACAACACTTATGTATAGTAATATTTTTTTTCTACTGATGAGTTCGCAACAAACTTGTCTATACAATGTAAAGCCACTAAGTGGCTTTCAGCACTTTTCAAAAGATCCATGAAAGTGGCTTCTAGCACTCCACCAGTTAATGGTGTAGAATTCTGTCTATTAAAAAAAAATAAAGTTTCTCGGTAAATATTTGAACTTGGCATAGGAGGAGCAGAATGTATGGCTGCATTAAGAGTTTTAGTAATCAGAAGCTGTGGATTGATTAGGGCCCTGTCAATATGTTGGAGCTCCTATTGTGATCACTCTATCCTTGTGTCCATCCATCTAATTTTGTTTCCAGACTCTAACTTGACAACAATTTGATCTAAGATCACGAAACTTCAGAGTACAGCACCCAGGGGAGAGGGATGAATCCCAATACAATTTATTGGAGAGGGCCTGTTGGCATCCACCAATAAATTGTAACAAAGCAATTTTCTACTGAGCAAACAACAAGCTAATGCATACAGTTCCCTGTGGGAATGCTGAGAAGTGAAGCTGTAATACATACAGTTCCCTGTGGGAATGCTGAGAAGTGAAGCTGAGCTTGTTTACTTTGATAAACAAGCTCTGTTTTACTGGTAAAATAAGACCTGGTAACCAATGCCTGGGGTTGAAGTCCTCTAAAATGGACAGTATGGTGGTATAAAATGATTGGCTGGACTTGACTTTATATCCATATTACGGTCATAAGCCATTGTGACCCAATTCACCAATAAATAAATGCATACAGCACTGTTCAATGGGGCCATGCTAGTGGTTTCTTGCACTTAACCAGTTGAATAAATTAACTTGTCCGTATATCCCGATAAATTCAGTCTTTTGATTGGTCAGAATGCCTTGGACAAATAGCCCTGGCAAAGGATATATCCAACATCCAAGGTATATGAGAGCGTGTAACAACCATGGTATAAGCACAGGCGAATATTTGTGGGTATATGGTTTAAACAAAAAAGCTTTCTGATTTTTCTCACCTCGAAATAAAAATTGAACCAAAAAACCCGAAAATAGTCGCAAATATCATCAGATTTCCGACAATTTTAATCATAAAAACAAAATAAGAGCAAATAATTTGTCCCCTGAGTACCGATGTGTTCTATGTGCCAGTAGGCACATAGAACACATTGGAACTCAGGGGCCGATATGTCAACAAAATTCTGTTTACTCATTTCCTTAATGATGCAAGGGATGTAACTCTATCTGTTGTCTTCTGCGATTATAAAAATAAAATAATTATCACTAATTTGGTCCAAGTGATTGTGGAGCTGAGAAATGCATCCACAAATTTATTTCCTCTATATTTGTGTTTCAAACGGGACAAAAATGTTATCTCTGCCAACATGTATGGTATAATACCTGTATTTAATACCTGGATGCCTCATTTAAACACCTCGCCTGCGGCAACAACCAACAACAATCCATATACCATACATGTTGGCGGAGATAACTTATATTGCAGAGTGCTTAATTATTTTTCAAAGGCAATTTGTAATGCAATTTTTTTTTCAAGGTGATCATGCCACAAGCAAAAGGAGAACCAGTTAAGTAAGATTTTGTTCATGAACAATTATTTTGTTATAATTTATTAGAGAATGCCACTGGCACTCTCCGATAAATTGTAAGAAAACAGTTTTCATTTTGTGTTTCAACTGCCGTGCCAATGCAGTAAAGAATACTCTATGGGACCCCCAGAAAATGGACCAATGCTGGTTTACTGCATTAACCCTTTATCCAACGAATCGCATCCACCCACGTAATATACAAATTCAGCAGCTGAAAAAATATTATTTTTTGAAAGATTTCAACAAAACCATATCATGTGACCCCTCTTTGGAACGAGCTCATCAAGCTCGTTCCAATAAGGGGTCACATGATATGGTTTTGTTGAAATGTTTTGAAAAAATTTAAAAAATGATATTTAAAATAATAAATTTTGAAATCGTCTGCATTGGGTAAAGGGTTAAACCAGTTCTGCTTTACTGATACAGTGGAGCCTGTTACAACTGATAATGTTACAATGCCGCATAATGTTACACCAACGCATAACGTTACAAAAAATGTAGTAAACAACCGATAATGTTATAAACTCCGCATAATGTTATAAATTTCTTCAACCCGTTATGTTATAAAAATCGACGCATAATGTTATAACTTTTTTCAACCCGTTATGTTACAACAAATTAACCGATAATGTTATAACTTCTGTATACTAATTCCAGTTACAGCTATTGCAGATGGACTTTACCACTTACCGTTTATTGCCGCATAAAGGTATGTAATATTTATACTAAAGGTTTCTGCTCTGCTTAAGGTTAAGGTGAGGAGACACCCCCCCCCCCCCCCCCCCCCCCAGTCCCGGGGATTTATCATAGAATGACCTAGTCATGTTGATAGACGCGGCTTATCCTGGTAACTCAATCGTGTGACGTCATTACCATGATCGTGCAGTGCCCAACATGGTGAAGGCGGGGGTGGTGGGGGAGGGGTACTATTTTATCCGGTAAGAACGTTTACCCACATGCGTAGTCTCCGCTTCCAGAAATGTAGTGTACCATAGTCCCCTGACGCCTTTGGGGATGGGCAAATGCCTCTGTTTCCGCTTGTTTTGGGCATCTAAAACTCATTTGTCGCATATTTCTTGGTCATAAGAATATCTTATTGTTCATTAATTTGACATTTTAACAACTAACAGTGAACAAAAATGAGGTGGAGTTAAAAGAGGTCAAAAAGTTGGATGGAGCGAGGTACATACGGTGGATGTGGCAGGTTGGTAGTGTCGCACGGAAGCCGAAGAATAAGATGCGAGACTGGGTAGGAAGAGGAATGGGGTTTAGGATTGAAAGGGGTGGGCATGGATTAGGCTGAGAAAGAGAGGAGGTCATGGATTAGTACATCAGGGTGATTGTGCAGAGAAAGCTATCAGAAAATACTGTAAGAGAGTAGTGCTAGACGGTATGATAATATAGATGGTGGAGATGTTGGAAGAAGTGGAAGTGATGAATTTGGGATTATAGATTCTGGGAAAGGCGGAATCACTAGAACAGGCAGTATTGGGAGAAGGAGGAGATTGTGGAGGAGGAGTTGTGTTGATGTTGTGGCGGTGATGGTGATGATGTTGAGTAGTTATGTATGTTGAAAATGAGCCATTTTGTAGGACACCGAGGCAGGACCCCGGAAGTGACGTCGTGTCACGTGACTGGGCGGTCATGTTGGGTTGTCATGATAGTGCACGTGGGTGGCCATGTTGTGATGTCATTATCATGATAATAGGTGGTAGGAGTGCGTATGCGCAGCACGTGTTGTTATGGGGACACGTGCTCCGTCTCACCCCTAACAACCCGACAATAGATATCAAAATAGCTCACTTGAAAATATTGATAGAAAAAGAACATAGTTGCGCTTTGTTCATACAAAAGTAAGAAATTACTATTTTGGATGGACCAGCCCCTTCACATCATAATCTCAGCGAGTTTTTCAGTTTATGTGCTTTGAACTGTACTTTATATAAACATTGGGGAGGGGGGGGGGGGGCGCAGTGGCTCAGTTGGTAGAGGTGCAGGCTGCAAGCCGAGAGGTACTCGGTTCGAATCCCACCTGCGTCAACCGAGTTGTGTCCTTGGGCAAGACACTTCACCCCGATTGCCTACATGGGGGCACGATGATGCTGTGTACTGAGGCGTACTGCATGTCGATGGTGCGCATGTCTTCAACCAACGCTAACCCTGCTTGTGTGGAGTTAGTATGTTGCTCGCCATTGCTTGGTGGTTCTCTCAGGGTACTCCGGCTTCCTCCACCCGTAAAACTGTCATGGTCATGATTAGCCATTGTGCAGAAATATGTGACCTTAAACACCAATAAATAAATAAATATAAACAATGCCTCTGTTCTTGTATTAACCCTTTACCCAATGAATCGCCCGCATCCGTCCGCGTAATATGCAAATTCAGCAGCTGAAAAAATATTATTTTTGCGAAAACTTTCAACAAAACCATATCATGTGACCCCTCGAGCTTGTTCCAAAGAGGGGTCACATGACATGGTTTTGTTGAAATTCTTTGAAAAAATTCCAAAAAATGATATTTAAAATAATAAATTTTAAAATAATCTGTGTTGGGTAAAGGGTTAAAACCGAATTAAAATAATAATTAAAAAGTTAAAAAATCAATTCTCCATTTCTGCAACAAATATTCTCTTGTTGGTCATTCACTGACTAGCTAAAACCTCAAACCTGTAATGAGAGACCACCTGTCTTGAAAGACCTCTTTTGCTTGGCAAAAAGGGCGGTCTCTCAAGATTGCTTCTACTGTATAGGTTATGGAGTAAACTCCTGTTAATTGAATAAAAAAATATTGTATCCTGTCAAGAATTACCTTGATTCTCTTCAATCTGCCTAGATATAGACCTATTTGGCCTCGGTACATCCATTACAAACATGCTATTAATTGAAAATAGAATATGTTTTCATTTTTAGCTCAACTTTGGCGAAGCTAAATTTGAGCTTATGCCATGGCCCGTCGTCTGTCTGTCCGTCTGCAGAAATCTGTTTTTTGTACAGAACTTCCATATGAAAGCTCTGATTTGAATAATTTTTTGTATGCTTGTTTAGTACCATGGGATACATCACATATAATATGGGTTTTTTTCTCGTGCGTAAATTATGCAAATTAGACAAACTTTGATGTTTTTTGGTGTTACTTTCAGCCCTGTAAGTGCAGATGCCAATACGGCTCGGGCTAGAGGCCGTATTTATGAACCGATCTTTACGAAACTCCTTGGGTACCTTTGTTATCACCGTGGGACAAGAACGAGTGTTTTTGGGTCCGGTCCGAAATTCAAGATGGCCGATGGCAGCCATTTTGTATAAAATTTGGTGCAATCAGATTTTTCCACAGAACTTCCATATGAAAGTGCTGATTTGAATAATTTTTTGTGTGAATGTTTAGTACCATGGGATACATCACATATAATACAGGTTTTTTTCTTGTGCAGAAATTATGCAAATTAGATGAACTTTGATTTATTCAGTGCTACTTATACACTGTTAGTGCACATGTCAATACGGCTCGGGCTAGAGTCTGTATTTATGAACCGATCTTCACGAAACGTCTTGGGTACCTTTGTTATCACCTTGGGACGAGAACGAGTGTTTCTGGATGCGGTCCAAAATTCAAGATGGCTGCCAGTGGCCATTTTGTACCGAAATTAGGTCCAATCAGTTTTTTGTACACAATTTTTATACGGCTCAAACTAGAGGCCGTATTTATGAACCGATCTTTACGAAACTTCTTGGGTACCTTTGTTATCACCGTGGGATGAGAACGAGTGTTTTTGGGTGTGGTCCGAAATTCAAGATGGCCACCAGCAGCCATTTTGTACCAAAATTAGTGCAATCAGTCTTTTGTACAGAACTTCTGTATGAAAGTTCTGATTTGAATAAATTTTTGTATGAATGTTTAGTAACATGGAATACATCACATATTCTAAGGGGTTTTTTTTCGTGCAGAAATTATGCAAATTAGATGAACTTTGATTTATTCAGTGCTACTTATACACTGTTAGTGCACATGTCAATACGGCTCAGGCTAGAGGCTGTATTTATGAACCGATCTTCACAAAACTTCTTGGGTACCTTTGTTATCACCTTGGGACGAGAACGAGTGTTTCTGGGTGCGGTCCAAAATTCAAGATGGCTGCCAGTGGCCATTTTGTACCGAAATTAGGTCCAATCAGTTTTTTGTCACAACTTCTACACAGCTCACATTTGTGAACTGATCTTCACGAAACTTCTTGGGTACCTTTGTTTTCACCTTGGGACAGGAATGAGTGTGTTTTATCACTGTGCTATGAGAACAAATATTTTGGGGTTCAGTCTGACCCACTCTGGGACTCAGATTTTTTTCTAGTTTAGCATCTGATTGTCACCCACCTTTACAATACTTTACCTATACATTTGTTATAGGCAACGGTCAGTATTTATGTACAGACCGTTACAATACTTTATATGTACCTTTGTTATCAGGTCATTACCTAGATGTTTGTCATTGCTGTGTCACATACTATACATGTACATGTCTTTGTCTTGACAAGTTGAGCTACAGTGTCATTGACACTTTCATTGGAATTCACTTTAAAAAACTTTCTGCAATCCTGTATAGGTATTTCCATTAACCTTTTTGTTCCCCGTCCGCATGCGCCGCACCAGTGGTAAACTGACACTACAAACCCGTCGGCATGCTGCACGCCAATGGTATGGTAATGCATCTACTCTCACCTCAGTCCATGTGTGCTATCTCTATTAGTCCACAGAAGTAATTTCATGCCCGAATGAATTTAGAGTTGTTCCCCTTTAGTTGATTGGCTACAGCTTTAGCGCATATTGCACCAGAATCACAGTAATTCCACGGACAAAGATGACAATTGATAGCAATGTGGAACAGGATTCTGCGGTACAGTCTGGCCTAAATCAAGCTGACATATATGAAACTACTATGAGGGCTAGATGTTCAGATGATGTTGCCAGTAATAATCCAGATGACGGAGTGGAATAGGACTGGCCAGTGGGAGGGGATGCGGCAGAAAAAGAAGTGCTGGTCAGGGACATTGCAGAATACGAGGGACCTGGCGTGGTCCAATTTTTCAATGGGAAAAATGCACAGATTTTGTTCGACTAGATATCCCATGTTCTGAAGCTGGGAAGATAAATCTTACTTGACAATCCAAATGAATGGGATGTTTTATACCTTTATCTAACGAACGGGATGATCCCGTAATTAACCCCAATATCCCAAGTCTGGGGAGGGTGGGGCGTTTTGGCTGAGTCGCGAAAGGTTTAATTCCTTAGATCCTCAACCCTATGTAACAACATGTAACCAACTAACCCTGTGCATTTTAACAGTCGGTGTATATTTTCATGTATGTAATATGGTAGTTGCAAATCTTTTCTAACCAGAAAATGTGACTAACCCTGTGCATAAAGGTGCATTTTATCTGAGAAAGCCGGAAAATAAGTAATCTGTCATTTGCAGAATGAGGTTCCCAAGGGGCAGATTTGAGGATGCTATCCCATACAGTGGGCCAATTTATCCTCTGGGTACCTCTTTCTGTTTTGGTTTGAGACCCTGATTCAGATTGAGGTTCACAGAGGGTAAATTTAGTGATGCTACCCTGCACAAGACCCTGATTCAGATTGAGGTTCACAGAGGGTAAATTTAGTGATGCCACCCTGTTGTGCAGGGTAGCATCACCAAATTCACCATCTGGAAACCTCATTTTGCAGATGACAGTCTGCTTATTTCTGGCTTGTATCTGAGTAACAAACCCTGTTCCCTATGCAGCCTTACTGTAAATCTCAGCTAAATCAATTCTTTATCCAAAGAAATGGCCAAAACCAGACTGTATTATTCAAATTCAGCTCAAGACCTCTCATTGTTTTTTTTTTTTAGTGAATTCCAACAATGAAAACATATTCTGTCTTCAATTAATAGCTTGTTTACAGGCATTTAATCTCGTGGAGCTCTGTCAAACAAGATATAATAGAATAAATATTAATTTTGTCTCTAGAATACAGGAAAGTGACACTATCCATGTTAATTGAATACTTCTGTTAAATGAATAATGTTCATTGGCAAAGTGGCTATTCAATTAACAGGGTTCCACTGTATTGGTGAAAGGGTTAAACCAGTTCGTCTATACTGGCAATCTGTTATATAAATGTACAGAACCGCACATACGTTTAAATAGGTTAAGAATTATTGCACAAGATTGCTTTAGCCCAGTATGTTACAAGAGCCAAAGGCTCGAGTGATATCCTGGGCCAAACCAATCGAGTGTGATAATTCTTAACCCATTCAAACTGATGTACAAATGTACAGTTATTTATAACACACTTTCCATGTAACAACCAGTCTACATGGAAATTGAACTAAAAGCACTTTCATCTGGATAATTGCTGTGTTTCCTTCATTGCCAACCCTAATTTGCTTTTTAATTTTTATGGCATTCAATTGGTCAAAAACCAATTGACACCGATCAGTGTCATGGTCACGAGGATCGAATTGCAAATTTTGACTGCAGGGAATAACACAACAAATAGGTTTTAAATAGCTAATAAGTTTAGCGCACTCCATCATAACATGTCCAGTTGTGGAAAGTATTTGTCAAGGAACAAGTAGTCTATTTTTAACTCAACTTTGACATAGTCAAATTTGAGGTTATGCCATGCCTGTCATCCGTCTGTCCTTCCGTCAACAATTCAATACGGCTCAGGCTAGAGGCCGTGTTTATGAACCGATCTTTACGAAACTTCTTGGGTACCTTTGTTATCACTGTGGGACAAGAACGAATGTTTTTGGGTGTGCTCAGAAATTCAAGATGGCTGCCAGCAGCCAGTTCTATATGAAGGTTCTGATTTGAATAAATTTTTGAATTAATGTTTAGACTTTAGTAACATGGAATACATCACATAATACAGGTTTTTTTCTCGTGCAGAAATTATGCAAATTAGATGAACTTTGATTTATTCAGTGCAACTTACACACAGTAAGTGCACATGTCAATACGGCTTGGGCTAGAGGCTGTATTTATGAACCGATCTTCACGAAACTTTTGGGGTACCTTTGTTATCACCTTGGGACGAGAATGAATGTTTTTGGGTGAGGTCCAAAATTCAAGATGACTGCCAACGGCCATTTTATACTGAAATTAGGTGCAATCAGTTTTTTTGTACAGAACTTTTTGAACTACGTTTGTTATCATCATGGGATGGTAACGAGTGCTTTGGGGCTCGGCCAAAAATTCAAAATGCCTGTTGGCAGTTATATTTACGTGAAATCTGTGTATTACATTTTTTGTACAGAACCTGTAAAGAAGATTTTTTATGTCAGTAATGTTTGCTATAAATTTATTGGGTGCCTTTGTTATCACTGTGGTATGAGAACAAATATTTTTGGGTTCAGTCAGACCCACTCGGGGACTCAAGAAGTGAGATAATTAAAAATCTTTTCCAAAAACACCCGACAAAATATTGTTTCTTGAATTCAGCATCCCTACTATGTGTGTATTCAAATGTGTTGAAGCCAAGTTCCTTTTGTTAATATTTGGGGGGGGGGGGGGGGGGGGGGGGGGGGGGGGGGGATTAAACATTTTTAGCACAATCCGATTTTCTATTCTCAATGAGAAAAATACCTCCTCACCCGTGGGAACCCTATGAGCTAAAGATAAAAAATTAAAATACCTATATTTTAAGAAGGACTGGACAAATATTTATAATTATTATGAATCAACCTTAGAACGGTTTAAATCAAACAGACCAAAACAATTGGTAACATTTGGCTTATTGTGCACCATACAAGGATCCCCATTGTAACATTAACCCTTTGAAGATTTCTTTTCTAGTTTAGCATCTAACTGTCACCCACCTTTACAATACTTTACCTATACATTTGTTACAGGCTGTGGTCAGTATTTATGTACAGACCTTTACAATACTTTACATGTACCTTTGTTATCAGGTCATTACCTAGATGTGTGTCATTGCTGTGTCACATACTATACATGTACATGTCTTACACAAATTGAGCTACAGTGTCATTTACACTTTCATTTTTTGTAAATTTTTGTCTCATATTTGATTGTTTAAATATCCCGGATAAACAAATGTAAATGAGGAACTTGGAATTTCCAAGCAATCTCTATTCCGGTGCATTTGACCAATGATTGACGTGATTTGCTTAGACTGGTTCTTTCTCTGTTTATGTTGGAAATGAAATTGAATGTGTTTTGTATCACCACATGCTATACAACTTTATTTTTATCGTACAGGTAGAAGAGTGGAAATCCCATGTTTTACATTAACTCCTTGCATGCTGCTGGCAGATATTCCTGCCCTGGACACAAAATACCTTGCCACTGAAATAAATATAGTTGGGCAAATTTAACCAAATGTCTCTCCTGTAAATTAATGGATTCATTGACCATTGATTTCTTCTGTTAAATTTAGATTTATTTTTTATCAAATCTAGTCATGGCTGCTTCACAGCAGCCATGACTAGATTTGATGAAAAATATTTTGAAAATACTCAGTGGGTTAAGTATTAATAGGTGTGTGATAAATGGAAGTCTGTCATTCTGTCTTTCCATCCAGTTAGAAATTCAAGCTTTGATAATCTCCCTTGATATGCAATATAATACAATTTTCCATCATGTGGAAGGGGCTTCCCACCTTTTGAGGGGTCATACAAATTTCAGTCGTGTAGATGGGCTTCCTGTCCTTGGACAGGTTGGCTCACCAGTTCATGTTTAAACAATTGGTATAAAATTGACTTTACATTTGTGTTTTTCATGGTATAGCCATAGATGTTGACTGTTACCTTGAATATGAAGAAATAATTCTCACCCTTATTTCCTTATACACCAGGGTTTGTTTGCAAGTACTTAACTCCTTGCATGCTTGTGATAGATATTCCTGCCTGTGCAGGCGGTATCTCTAAAATGAGTATAATTTGAGCACTTTTGTTCTTAACCCTTTACCCAACGCAGACGACTTCAAAATTTATTATTTTAAACATTTTTTGAATTTTTAAAAAAAATTTTGACTAAACCATATCATGTGACCCCTCTTTGGAACGAGCTCGACGAGCTCGTTCCAAAGAGGGGTCACATGATATGGGTTTGTTGAAATTTTTCGAAAAATATTTTTTCAGCTGCTGAATTTGCATATTACGCGGGCGGATGTGGGCGATTCGTTGGGTAAAGGGTTAACCAATGCTTTCCCTGCAAACAGAATCATCTTTTTGACCAATGATTTGTTGATTAAAACTTTTAGTAATTTTTAATCAGGTCTAGTGATGGCTGCTTCACAGCAGCCATAACAAGATTTGATGGGAAATGTTCTAAAAAATACTGTGCACTTTAAAAGTTAAATATGTTTGAATTTTAAAACTGAAATTCATGGCCCTTGAAAGTGTGTGACAATTTGGATTTGGAAAAAAAAATCATAAAATCATGGAAAGTCCAGGAATAATATATTCTGGACATTGCTTGGCTCCATTCAGTAGAATTCACACAGAATCTTGAGCTATCTGACATATGTTCTCCATGGGAACCCTGTGAAGTGAAGCAGTGCTTGTTTACTTTAGTAAACCAGTTCTGCTCTGCTGACAAAATCCCCCATGGGAACCCGGGGAGGTGAAGCAGTGTTTGTTTACTCTGGCACACAAGCTCTATTTTACTGGGAAAATTGGACTCGGTCACCAATACTAAGGATGTAGGTGCTCTAAAATGAGCAACATGGGTACAAACGATTGGCTGGACTTGACTTTATCACCATGTTGCAGTCATGATTAGCCATTGTGCAGAACGTGTGACCTTAAATACTAATAAATAAATATATAAATAAATACTTGTAAAATAGGACTTGGAACCTCAAAATGATTGACTAAACTTGACTTCATACCTATATATGTTGCGGTTATGAAAGGTGACACAAATAATACATAAACACCAATAAATAAATATATCATGACGTGTAAGAATTTATAATTTGTATGTATATAAATAACAGATGTTTAACCCTTTACCCAACGTAACAGCCAAAACCGGCCAGCACTATTAACAAAAATTGCCAATTAATTTATATTATTTTTTCATTTTTTGTCTCAAAAACATAGGTTATGACCCCTCTATGGAACGAGCTCGTCGAGCTCATTCCAATGAGGGGTCATAACCTATGTTTTTGAGACAAAAAATGAAAAAAAAAAGGTTATTGATGAATTTTGTTTGCAAGTGTCGTCTGCTTTTTGTGTTAGGTAAAGGGTTAACCAGGGACATCACGAAGTTGACCAAATGGGGGGCAGAGTGGGGAGTAAACCCATTTTGTTCCGACTACGTTGCTCAAATCCCGACCGAATATTATTCGCCAAGTCATGCCTTCATCAGAGTAGTTGGAATAATTCTCAGTTGGGTTTATAGTTAAAAAATTCCAGGCTTCTTGGAAATTTTTTAGCGAATAAATTAAATATGCATATAGTAGTCTTATAACTTGTTTTTCATTTACATAGAGAGTAATCGCTTGACTTGACTGGACTGGTTACGTGAACTAATTCATGAGAGGTGAGGGATGTTGTACAAACACGACTGCGCGAATGCACACGAGTGTTTTACAATATAGTCCCTCGCCTCAAATGAATTATTTCACGTAACCAGTCCAGTCAAGTGATTACTCTGTTTATTACGTTTCATTATTAACGATAATTATATTATTTAACCCAATTACCTAACGTAACAGCCAAAAACGGCCAACGTTATTCTCAAAACTTGCCAGTTGATTTTCATTATTTTTTCATTTTTGTCTCGAAAACATAGGCTATGGCCCCCTCATTGGAATGAGACAAAAAGATGAAAATAATAGTTGTTCAAGAATTTTTTTTTTCAAGTGTCGTCTGCATTTCATGTTAGGTAAAGGGTTAAAAAAGCAAAAAAATAACAATGAAGTCCCCATTACACCCACGGCAAAGCGTCTTCGTTTGCGTGTATGGATATATGACACAATTGTTGATTGCATAATTCACTTGTGAAGTTATCGTTTATAATCAAACCCGGAAATCCAAGTAAATCACAATTTAGAAAGTAATAAAGTTCGATCACCGTGCACTGGTCACTTTCCACGGGGTGGGCAGTAATATTAGACTCCAAACACTAATTTTTGGACTAATCATCAAAAATGTAATTCATGAAGCACCAGGTACAACCCGGTGCTTCATTAATTAAAATTTTGCTGATGATGATTTTTATTACCTGGTAAAAAGCATGCTTGGACATCACTGCCAACGTGTGGATTATGGTCAGTCCATAGTGACTGTACTGTAATATGTTACATGCACTGTATTGGTACTCCAACTTGCAGGGCATCAACCAGCATGATTTGGATACTATAGACATGGGAGCCGGTCATTTTCCCACGGTCCAATTCCCCCTGGCAAAAAGTGACCATTTCCCCACGGCACGTTTTGCAAATGGGACCAGTTCCCCATGGCATGTTTTGCAAATGTGACCAGTTCCCCAGGGCTCTTTTTGCAAAGGTGACCAGTTCTCCATGGCTCGCTTTGCAAAGGTGACCAGTTCCCCATGGCCCGGTTTCTCTCATTGGTGATAGTTTATGTTATATACACACTGCATCGGCGAACAGTACATAAGTGAGCAATGTTTGAAAGTTTTTTTTTTACTTCGAAACTGCTATTCACAACGCAAATATTATGGCCACTCATTGGAACGAGCTCTAGGAGCTTTTTCCAATGAGTCGCCATAAGATATGGGAAGTGGGTAATATCTTCCCATCGGCGAACAGTACATAAGTGAGCAATGTTTGAAAGTTTTTTTTTGACTTCGAAACTGCTATTCACAATGCAAATATTATGTCCACTCATTGGAATGATCCCAGGAGCTCGTTCCAATGAGTCGCCATAAGATATGGGAAGTGTTAATAAATGATTAATATATTCCGGGTTGGTAAAGGTAGATGTTAACGATAGCGTCGTGGTGAATTGGACCATTATGAAATTATCGCCGTGGGGAATTGGACCATTGTGAATTTAGCGCTGTGGGGAAATGGTCACTTTTCTAATTAAGAGGCCATGGGGAAATGGCCCCATGGGGAAATGACCTACAATCATAGACATTCATTTGTTATTTATACCATGATTACCTATTCTACTATATATAAAAAGCATATGACATAAATTTGAGCTTCACACACCAACCGTGGTGAACACATGTGTTGGTGGTGAACACACTAGCAATGGGATTTCAATTACTTAAAATTTACACCTACAGTGGAACTACATCCAAGTTAACCTTTGATGATGTCGACCTGAATGCAAACTTGTCTAAATTTATCGCTTGTCACCTCTCAAAGAGTGAAATGAAAGTGGCAATTATTTATTATCTTTTTAAATGAGTTTACCTCATTAGCTACCAAAAATTAACAAACATGCATTGTCTCTTGTTAATAAAGCATACAGGGTCTCATGTTAATAAAGCAATAAAACATAGCATGTTTTGTTATTTAATATGAAAAATGCCCCATGATTTGCACATTTCTTTTTCCGTTTCGTTCAGCGATAAAATTGACAGCGGAAGTACCACCCACCAGTGCTCGTGTAAACAAATATAGATTCGCACATGCATGTATGCTGCACTGTAAAATCAAGAAAAAATAATAGCGACTTGTAAATCGAGATTGGTCAATGATCATAGTATAAATAGACCAAGCTACTTTAGGTATATTCTATATCAAGGTTTCTGCTAGGAATAAATTAGTGGGTCCGGTAGGACGGGAAAATCACAGATTTCATGGCACGTCCATGGTTCACACTAGGCGAAGAAAATTTTTAGAATTGAACACTGCAGGAAGGCCATTTCCTTGCATCTGAGACAGCGATTCATATTTTAGTGTGAATGATTTTGTGAAAATAATTATGTCAAATCTTTAGGGAAACACCCCTAAGCTATTGCCGTTTCTTCGATACAATGGGCATGTGACATTTTTGCCTAATCGGCAAACAATAGTGATAGTTTCCGAATGACACTCTACAATCTTAAGTTGCAGAATGCCAATTCTGGAAATGGTGCTCCTAAAATGTGTCAACTCTGTTGGGTGAATGACAGTGTCTTAACTACAATTTTACAGCATCATGTTGTTTGTTTTTTTCGACCGGATTTTATGCTTTATCAGTAAATGATGGGTGGGCAGAATGGGTCCAGTTGATGGACCCTCAGCCATGGTAGCGGAAATCCTGTCTATATGTAAGTCCAAGTATCAAATCTTTCGAGAAATTAGCTGATTATTAGCAAGAAAGAATTGGAATGTTAGACTCTTATCATGCCTGGAAAATGGTTGGGAGGGGGTGGGTACGTAGTTATACCTCTGTTTGACCTATAACTGGTAGAGTGCTGGTAGGCCATATTTGGGCTTTACTCTGACTTGCAGAGATCATAATGTAAAGGCCACATATTCAGTCAACAATGGTCTTGGAAAAGACTTGACAATTCCGTAAAAAAGTTCTTGAAAGTCTTGAATTCCTAAGGCACTCTCCCAAAAATTGTAACAAGGCGAAGACATGTGAACAAATTTTAGTGGTCAAAAATAATTTACCACTCTACCAGTTAACTCTTTGCATGCTGCTGGCGGATATTCCTGCCCAGCACAGGGTTTCTCTTGTTACTGAAATAAGTATATGTTGGGCACATTTAATCATATTTGCCCCGTGTAAATTGAATCAATTTTTTCACCAATGATTTCTTGTGTTACATTTATATTAATTTTTTATTAAATCTAGCCATGGCTGCTTTAAAGCAGCCATGACTAGATTTGATGAAAAATATCTAGAAAATACTCAGCAGGTTAAGAGTTAAGGGTCTGGATTATTTTTCATAAATCCTACTATGGTACAACCTGTAAGTCTAGTGGCTTCTAATCAGGTCTTAGCTGCCTGCAGCCAAAACTTGACCAGAAACCACAATCATTGCATTTCAAATATTGTCTGAAAGACAGATTCATACCTATATTGCAGTCATGATGTAGCCAAAGATGTTGAAAGTGACCTTAAACACCATTAGATAAAAAAAGACAATCAAAATTACACTGTTGGTCACCTTGTCTTAGAGACAAGGAAAATTCACAGAAGGAATTGGACTCTTGAATGTTAAAATTACTTCAACAATGGTCCTGGAAAAGACTTGACAATTCCGTAGAAAGGTCCTTGAATGTCTTGAATTTTAGGTCATCTGTTCCAAGACAAAGAAAGTTGTCAGAGTTGGAATTGTTTCCTTATGGGTTAAAATTACTAAAGACAAATGTCCTGGAAAAGACTTGACAATTTTTTGAAAGTCTTGGAGTAAGTATCAACAAGAAAACATTTTCAATTTTTTTTATTCTTTTTAACAATGTTCCTTCCAAGTTCTTGAATACATGCAGGTCCTATAACATCTTTGAAAATCCTTGAATGTACATCTAACCCCAATAAATAAATAAATGGAGTTTGAACTTGCATACAGTACAGTCGCCATGGCCTGGCCACTTTCCACGACTGGGCAGTATTTCCACGGACTCAATAATATTAGCTTCCAAACACTAATAGAAATAATTATCAAAGATTTAATTAATGAAGCACCAGATACAACCCAGTGCTTCATTAGTTAAAATTTTGTTGATGATGATTTTATTACATGGTAAATGCATGCATGGCCATCACTGCCCATGGATGGATTATGACCAGTCCACAGTGGCTGTACTGTACAGCATCTTAAAATACGGTTCCATAATTTTGGCACTGTCTAAACGTATTCTTATAATCAGATTACAAGTAGTACTGAAATGGTTAACCGGATAACCGGTTTGAAACCAGTTACCTACCTAACCGATTAAAAAAGCATCAACCAGTTATCCGAAATATTGATAATGATCGTCGTTCCACGGTTAAAATGTAGAAAATCTGCCGCTTCTTCTTTGGGATAGATTACACCTCGAAGCACCGGTGTATTTTTTGAGAAATAATCGACTTTGGCGTTCAAGACTTCGTTAATGATCGGCAATTTCCATGAGTAGCCGCAGAATCTATTCCATAGTATGTATACAAACGAACATTGTCGAGTACTCGACAACGTTTGTTTGTAAACACACTACAGAATAGTTTCTGAGAATACTGCTTTCCAATTCCTATAGTTTTGATCCCAGATTGGTGGAATAATGGCTACGGTTAACCGGATATTATCCGATTTTTAGCTCTTGGTTAGTCGGTTGTGAAAATGAGCCAACCGTTTCAACCCTAATTACAAGACCATCTTATTTTCAGTTTTCATTGTGCATAATACGCATATATCTTGAAATTTTGTCTTGTTTCGAATTTTGGATCGATTTGTGTTAACAATTTGCTCCATGTTTTTTTTTTAAGTTTAAACGTATTTTATTTGCATACACAGCAGAGTCGATTTGAAGAATTGTATAGAAAATCCTTGAAAGTGTTGAATTACAGGTCATCTGTTCGTAGACAAAGAAAGTTGTCAGAGATGGGATTGGTCCCTTAACCCTTTACCCAGCGCAGACGATATCAAAATTTATTATTTTGAATATAATTTTTTAAATTTTTCCAAAAATTTCAACAAAACCATATCATGTGACCCCTCACTGGAACGAGCTCAACGAATTAAGAATGAAACCGACTCGCCAGAGGCTTGTCAGTTTCATTCTTAATCCTACTCATAGAATACATTTTTTACTTGAAAACACTATACGTTTATTCTGTATTTATTAAACTCAACTTCATTCTCATTGTGGACATGACATGGCAGCCAGTGCTGAAAGTCACCCTAACATGAGTTAACAGTGGGGTAGAAACTTACATGTGTGGGTGGGGGGAACCTCCACAACCAAAATGTTTTGGATCAGGAAAATTTTGAGGCTTGTTGTTGACAAAATTTTGTTCACAAGAAGGAAATTTATTGATATTTTTGGTAAAAGATTTTTTTCTACTGAATTTTCAATAATTAACCTACTTTAGATACCAAAATGGTAGAAATTTGTTTGTTGAATCTGAAATCTGTCAAAAAATTTGTTTGGTCTGTTGGAAATCTTTGGCGAAGAAAAAATAATAAATATTACCTGTTGGAGAAATGTGTTTCAAGTATTTATTTATTTATTTATTTATTGGTGTTTTAAGGTCACATATTTATGCACAATGGCTAATCATTACCGCAACAGTTTTACGGGTGGAGGAAGCCGGAGTACCTGGAGAGAACCACTGATCAGTGGTGAACAACTGTCAGCTCCCCAACATACTAACTCCACACAAGCAGGGTTAGCATTGGTTGAAGACAAGTGCACCATCGACGTGCAATACGCCTTAGTACACAACGCCATCGTGCCCCCATGTGGGCAATAGAGATGGACACAACAGAGCTGCCGCAGATGGGATTTGAACCGAGGACCTCTCGGCTTGCAGCCTGCACCTCTACCTACTGAGCCACTGCGCTCCCATGTGTTTCAAGTAATT